>LOJH01007210.1:17700-31324 GCA_001685095.1 Ellobius talpinus
GTGTGTGTGTGTGTGTGTGTGTGTGTGTGTGTGTGTGTGATTCCAGAGCACATCTGAGCTCATTCATTTCTCTGACTATGGGCAATAGAGTCTTTTCTAGTTGGCCTTGATGTAACGCTAGAGAAGCAGAAAGGATGCAAAGTCTACCTTGTTCTCCTCTGTATCTTTCTCTTCTCATCCAGACCATAAGTCAAGTGGCTCACACGGCTTCTCTGTGGAACAGAAATTACCCAGAGGAAAGGGAAGGACACCATTATCCAGCCTGCTGGCTTCCTTTTCTCCCATCTTTCCCATATCCTGACCTCTGTGCCTACTTCTTTCCTTCCTCCTTAATTTTTATTGTAGACTGCCTCTGCTGTCACCTTCTGTTTCTTTTACCATTGCTAGGATAAGATACAAGGGCAACTTAAAGGAAAGCAGGTCTATTCTGGTCCATAGCTCAAGGTGCAGTCTGTCATGATGGGAAAGTGAAGGCATCAGAACCTCAAGGCAGCTGAACACACAGTCAAGAAACAGAGCAATGTAACCATGTGTTGGTCAGCTCTTCGTCTATTTACAGTTCAGGATCCCCTGGCGGGGGTGGGGGGATGATCCCACCCACAATTAAGACAGGGCTTCCCAGGTCACTTAACACAATGAAGACAATCCCAGCAATGAAGTTGACCATTGGCCAGTTGGTCACTGGTACTCTTGCAGTACTCAGCTTTCTTAATGTGTATGCTTACCTGGGACCCTGTAATGGTTAATTTTCATTGTCAACCGATGAGATTTAAAATTCTCATGGAAGTGCACTTCTGGATCTATAGGGCATCCTCAGAAAGGACAGAGAAGACCCACCCTGAATGTGGGCAGCACCATCCGCAAGCTAGAGTCCTGGTCAGATAAAGAGAAAGCCGAGCACCAGTGTTCATCTTGCCTGCTTCTTGGCCTCAGACACAACACAACCAGTGACCTCATAATCCTGCCGCCCTGATTTCCTCGCCACAACGGACTATGCTTTCAAACTCTGTGGCAACACAAACCTTTCTCTCCTCAAGTTGATTTTAAGGAATTTTGTCACAACAATGAGAAAAGTAACTGAAATAGACCCTGAAATGCCTTGTCTGGGTACGGTGTTTGCATCCTCATTCATTCTGGGTCCTGCTTGGCGTTCCAGAANCCACTCACAAAAGGCTTTAGGTAAAACAGAAATCCCTTAGTGCCACCCAGGCCAAACACGTATTAGGTACAAAGCTAGCAAAAAAGGACTCTGAAGTTCTCATGAATGTCACCTCCATGGGCACAGTCTGACAGGGAGAGGGTTGGAGGATGCAGGTGGGTGGAGCATCAGGAAAGTGCCTTCCACGTATGTGAACCTACCCAGCTCTGAGGGTGTATACTTCAATCAGCATTCTTGGGGAGAGAAGCCGAGTGGCCTGTGAGGGAGAACACGGACCGCGTTAGAGAGAACAGGAGGAAGAAAAGCAGCTGCGGTATGTCCTAATTTGGAGAACCAGGCCACGTTGCCATGGCAACTGTGCATCGCCACAAGGCAGCCAGGCGTGGTTTAAACGTTGAGTTAAATAGTTGAACTATGAAGAAGAAGAAAAGGAAGAAGGTAGGGCACTTGAAAAAAGAAAGAAAATGGCTGCAGCTTGCAGACAGCCAGGAGACACTGCCCAGCCTGGTTAGTCTTCATGGGATATTTCAAACGGTGGAGCTAAGGGCTTTGCTCGCGATCTTCTTTCTCTGGTCTGAACAGGTTGGGAACTGTGTGTGCATATAGTTAACCTGTACCTTAAGAAAGAGTCCCCCAAAGGCACACAGTTGCTAATGCATGAGTTCTCCAGTCAACAGGACTACCCTCAGAACCACAACCCTAAGCCAAAGCTGTACATCACTCCTAGACTTGGTCCAGAGAGCCACGGGGGCACTGCAGTCTCCTTAGAAAGACAAAGGGTACTGAGACCACAGGAGGCTGAGCAAGGCAACAATATGGCTGCACCTATGACCTATTCATGGTACAGTAGTTGAGAATTCTGGACTATGTGGGTGGGGGCATGTTTCACCAGTATAAAATAAATTAAAAGCCTCCATGAAGTTACACCATGTGGGATGCTTTCAGATGGAGGCAGCAAGGCCAGCAATTTGGGAAATAGTTTTCAGAGAGGCTGTGGGCCTTTGGAAAAGAGGAATTAGCATATAAAACTGTTCTTCCGTCTGGAACATTCATTACTCAAATTATCCACTTAATGTTCAACATTTTACTTTACCTTGTAACAGGCTCTCAAGCTCACTGCCTGCCATAGCCCTTAGGATCTTTTTCTTTCCCTACCTACCCTGTCATCTTTTACTCCTCTGGAGGGCCCCAAGATCTCCTGAAGGAGCCCAGGGAGCCAAGTGACTCCAGCACACAAGATCACACCGGACCAGAAGGAAAGCAGTGAGGTGGTCCATGCTCCATACCCACTCAGGTGTCAAGGGAAGGTGTGGTGTGTGCACAGGTGACCAGGCAATCTGACAACTCCTGATGACACACTGACAATGGCAGAATGAAGAGGCCATTTTCCTCCGAGCTTGATGCCAATAAGAAACACAGAAGTAGACCTGCTTTCCCCCAGGCCCATACTCACCACCCCCTTTTCTTGGACATCAGCTTACGTTACATCATTTGCTGTATATGTGTATTCAATCAGCTGAACTTCCCCTTGTTCCTCTCTGCTATACGAGAGCATGGATACCCCCAACACTGCCCAGAAGCCTACCTTGTATCTCTCATGCTCATGACTCAAGGCAGACCCAAAGCTTCCATGGGAAGCTTTCCCAGATCCCTGGCCTGTCACACTGTGAGCCCCCTTTCCTGGGTCTGTCCCCTGCTGCCTAGGGCAGATCTTTCACTAAACTATGCCCCCATCCAGCACTTCACGTCTGTGGGGCTAGGCCTGAGCCAGGCTCTCTGAACCTTGAACTTCTTCACTCCTTCTGTCTGTTCTACCTCTCAAGACCACTGCGGGGGTCCTATGAACCAGCTGCTGAGTGCTGCTGAGTGCCTGGCAGTGAGAAAAGTTCCCTGTCTCACCCAGCACTGCACTGAGTGCTCATGTGAGGTCAGGCATTTGCTTCTGTTAACCTGGCAAGATTGCCATTATCAGTCTGATTGAACAGTCGGGAACTCACAGCTCTCGAAGATTATGTAATTTCCTAAATCAAAACAGATAGGAGTCTCCAAAATCCAATTTGATGCTCAAATTCATTGCTTTTTAATCTCTACCACTTCTCAGTGGGGTCTCAGAATTACCCCCACAGAAGCGTGGCGTTGCCAGAGTGGCTGCAAAGCCAAGTCAGTGGCTGCATTGATCATGTCTTTATTTGGGGGTCATTCTCGTGGTGAGGAGCCAGCTGATGGAAATCAGGGAACTAACTAATGGTTTCCATCTCCAGCCTTTCATGGGGCTGCTGGGGCCCGCTGCCTTTCTAATAAATGTGATCAAACATTTGGATAATGGAATAAATCATGTCATGTATTCCTCAATTATAATACTAGCTGTATCTAGGTAGGTTTTCCAGTCAGCCAGAGATGTGGAGATTTAGAAAGGAGGACTAAGAGCAAAAGTGAAATCACTTGCTTTTACTGAAGTCAAATGTCTACATCTCCGAGGGTCACATTCCAAACCTAGGATGGATAAATGCCCAAGTAAGAAAAATTACAAGCAATAGACCCAGGGTTAAAATTTTACTTAGGCTGGTCATGGTGCCACAAGATTCCAATCCCAACACTGGAGAAGCAGAAATAGATGGGTCTCTGGAAGTTCAAGGCCAGTTTAGTCGATATAGCAAGTTCCAGGCCAGCCAGGCTATATAGCCAAAGTTTAACTCTTAAGCTTTGAACACAGCCAAACAGAACACAATGCACCCGCTGAGAAGGTGGCAAAAAATGCGATTTGACCCCTCTGGCTGCCAAGATGCCTTTGACTGTCTCGTTCACTGAGGAGAGAACATTTCTAAAATCCTCATTTCTGAAAAATATTTAGCCCCCTTCAACTCAGACTGTGATATTGTTTTTCTCGCTAAGCTCCAATTTTCCTCTCTCACTTCCTCAGGTTTTTTTCCTGCTCCTCTGGAGAACTAACGTGTATTTTAAGAATAATGGAATTATCCACACATTGTTTCAGCGCATCACTTAAAGGCCCTCTTGTGATTATCCTGCCAACCTTTCGGTCTTGGCCTCCTGCTGTCCGTCTCGTCTCCCCAGTCATATCTACTTCCTCTCCCATTGCCCCTGTGAGAATCAATAGGGTCACGACACCTATCCCACTGGATGGTTGCCACTGATGATCAGGTATGACACCAGAGAACCTCTATCATGACCTTGAAGGTATGTGCCAGGGAAGAGGCGGGGACGTGACTGGAGAAGGCAGATGTACAGCTAAGAGGTGAGAGTAGTTGAAGGTAGCCACACAGAGAGAATTGCAGACTCTCCTACCCCCCCTACTCCTACCCCCACCCACCCCTCGTAGACACTTCATGGCATGAAGCCTGTCCTGCCCTCTTAATACTATCCCAAGCACTCTGGCACTTGCGAACCTCCCATTCCCAGATAATCTGGCCCACTGGGCAGTCCTTTCTGAGAACAAATAAAATGACCAGTCACTTAGCAAGACACCCAGTGTCTGGCCCACATTTCCTCATTTGCTCTGCCAACACTTGAGCATAAGGTGCTGTAAGGATTCTTTCGTATCTGATACTGACTGATCACACTTGAGTTAAGTCAGCCCTGGGACAGGGTGTGCATGCTTGGGTAAAACAGTGAATGAAGGCACCGGGGCCTCTGTGGTTGCAGGGACCCCTGATCTTCTGCCATCTGAAGGTAGTTATGTTATGTGGCACGATGTGCATAGGACAGAGGCTAGAAATGCCCAGAGCTAGGGTCGTGGGGCCCAGAAGTGGCTGTAGTGATCCATTTGCACGAAGGCAATGATTGGACTTGAAGCTTTTCCCAATGAAAGAAATTTGAAAATGGTCCAATCAGATTAAATGTCACTAAGCACACAATCTCTGTGGTGAAAATCTTTTCAATTCCTTCTAACCAGAGTCATAATAAAACCTAACGCTTATACAATGCTGATAGCTGAACAGAGCCCTCTCATGTACCTCATTTTAATCATGATGTCATCCATTATCATTTTATGGGCAAAGAGGCTTTGGATCAGAGAAGTCCAGGATTCTGGCCAGAGCTATGCAGCCAAGAAGAGCCATAGCCCAAAGTGAAGGAAGACCCAGGTGTCAGAGAACAGTCTTGTGACTTCAACTCCGATTTATGGCACTGTTTGGTGCACAGTCCTCAGAGAAAGAAGGACAGACACAGGAAAAGCCCCCAAAGAACCAGGAATAATTTACATACAGACACAGGAAAAGCCCCCAAAGAACCAGGAATAATTTACATATTAACACAATCCAATAGCACTCATTCACTAGTGAAAATTCACCCTAGTGACTAGTAGCAGGTCACTTTTAAAATAATGGATCAATATAGCCAAATGACAATATCTATCATATAAGGAAGGGGCTTGTGAGCCCTCTGCTCCTCTCTGAGGAGCAACTGGCAGTTTATGGCTGCTGGGGAAGAGGTGCCGTTTTCTTCAGTGGTGGAGCCACTAGTAAGTTCGTCATGCTCCAGCAAATGATTCTGTGCACGAACCAGCAACACCAAGAAGGAATCCAGATAAGCATGGGGGGGTGAATCCAATCAAAATACTTTATACACATGCCTGAAGCCATCAACGACTATATTTTCAAATAAAATATCATAGAAAATCTGCATGTGCATATTTTTTTTCATTTTCTGTAGAAACTATAGGTTTATATTGGACTATTTCAGAAGAAAATGCAATGAACCTCCCCGTGCAGCTGGGGGGAATGAGCAGATCCTCCAATGAAAGGCCAGAGCGTGTGTCTCCAGCGGTATGGCAGGCGTCTCCCCATCTCTAAGAGGACATTCTGCATGATGCAGGCTGCATGGCTCTGTTTCATCCCGTCCCTCTCAGTTCTGCCCCACTGCCTCCTTCCCGATCACCAGGGCCAGCTTCACTCCCTCTGGTACTGAAGCTTTCCACACACAGCTGGAAACAACTCAAGGTCAACTTGGGGAAGGCGGAACAGCAGACTAAGCCAGGTGAGCTTCCAGGGCTGAGAGCTGCCCCTTGGATGCCTGCTATCTGGTAGGGAGTAACAACGTGTGGTCTATAAATGAAAGGAGAATCTTGTGGTTGGAAACCAAAGACACCTGGTTAAATCTGGGCTACACGTCTTACCTGACGGGTAACCTTGACAACCATTCAAGGTGTCTGAACATCAGTATCTCTTCTATAAAATGGGATATGCTTCCTTCATAAGATTATAAGGAAACCAAGAAGTTTCATTTATATAACACCAATTAGCAGAATACAAGTAACACAATCCTTGTAATAAAATACTAAGCAATTGCCAAATGTCAAGTTAGACCACTTACCATCTCTTACATGAAAAATACGCCAAATGTTTCCTCATCGACTTTTTTAAAAAGATACTGAATAACTGCTTGTTTAAAAATGCAATGCTTGTAGGGCTTTTGTCTTCTCTAAGCTTCAACTTGTTTGTCCTACTAATTTTTTATACATCTCTTTAAAAAGTAAACGTGAGGGAACCTCTTTCAGTTTGATTCTCCAGAGGCCAGAAGGAAGATGAAGCAAAAATCTTACTCATTCTGGGTATGAATAATGCCCTATATTCATCCCTCTACTAGGTAATCATCGTTTCCCTGCTTTTATAAATAGGCAACATGAGATAACTGCACATCAGCGAGCAGCTACAGTAGTAACTCAAAGCAAGGAAATGCACCATTTTTTCTTAGCCTCAGCGGCCTATGTGTGGGTAAATGCGAAGCTACCTGTTGGGCTTTTTTAATCCTGAGGATGACTAGTTCTGCTCCAGGGGATGCCACTCTCCTCCTATGGGTGAGGAAACTGAGAGCCCATACATGACAGAGCTTGTTCAAAATGGCTCAGTTAGCCATCCCGAAGCCAGCAATCTCCCCAGTCTTTCTAGGTCTCACATGAGCCTTCTTCCCTTTGCGAGAAACTTGAAAATCACCTTCCTACCAGGAAGTGGTGCCGAGATTTTCTTCTCTCGGGTTATTGATGAATATGTCATCGCCGACAGAAATAAAAGGCTCGGGAAAGCCGAGGCAGTACATCGATCACACCCCTTTTCCTCGTGGCTCATCAGGCTGTCACTGAAGGAGATTATGATATACCATAGACCCTCGGTGCGACACTCTTTGTCACACTGCTATTTCTGTCACGGAAACAGGAGATGTGCACATCCCCGTCAGTTCAGGGGCACATCTGGAGCAACATCCTTTAGAAGTTTGCACAGAAAAATGCTGCCTCTGGCCATAATATCTACACCAGCGCTTCCTAAACCCTGGGTCATGGATCAATGACAAGCCCTGATAAAGTTATCACTGGCCCATGGAGATATGAAAACAATAAGGACAGCGTAGCATCTTGTTGGTACAGTGAGATGTATTCAATTTAACGGGCTGTCCTTTATTCTGAGTACCATGCTCTTTCTTGTTGTGAGGTGACTTTCAACATTCTTTTGTTAAGAAAGGCCTGGTGTGGTGGAGGAACTTTGTTAAACCTCTAATGGACAACATAAAGATGAATGACTCTCCAGCCACCATTATAAAATAAGTGCTTTGAGAACCAGGAGGCCAGGAAACTTGGTCTGTACCCCACAGGCAGCAAAGCCCCCACAAAGACCGAAACATTCCTCGCAGAACAACAACGGAAGGGGGTGACTGTCACTGCCGATGGTCCAGCGACTGTGAGGAAAGAGGGTAAGGCTGTAAATCCACCTCCAACATGCAACCCCCAACTCGGGGGTATCTGAATGAAATCCCCTAAGATCCTTACTGTGTGATACTGGGCATTTGGATTTAATTCTTTGTTTCCGTTTCTCACACACAACCACATCTGCGTGCTGCCAGCCTCATTAGAGGTTCGGCTAGGCTTTCTTCTTAGAGTTCTGAGGTGAGCCCTTAGAGTACCCAAGGTGACCGTGCCTGGTGTTTGTGCAGCACTGCCACCAACTTTAGGTGATGGCCTTGAGTTTCTCAAGCTTGGACTTCCTCCATCAATATAGCATCCTGCACACTAAGCTGATTCGAACCCTACTTCTTTCATCCCTAACATTGCCAGCACACCTTCAGCAATCTGCACCATGTGTAAGCCCTAACGGACCCCCAATTATATTTACCGAATGAATGGATTAATCTCATGCCGCTTTCACAGGAATTAATTATGAGATAATTTAATAACGTGATCAAAAGGTTGGTACTTTTGTGAAAATGAGGCTGGATAGAAGGATGATGTGTACATTTATTACAGAAAGAAGATAAAAGTGATGAGTTTCCACACAGAAGCCAGCAGAGTGAACTGGAGTGAGCTGGCTTGACCAAAGCCCTGCTGCACTTCATCTTCCCCTCTCACGGCTCTTCTGATTGGCTGATGGTTAGAATGTTGGGACAGTGAATTTTTCCTTTTGTGAGAAAATCTGCTTTGCTGTTATTCTAATATGGCATTAAAGAAACCCACAGTGCCAATGCTGAACCAAGGAATAATATCTTTTAAATTGTGTGATATCGCCCATCTTATAATGCATGGTCCACATGCATAGTACCCAAGGCTACACATGCATGTGTGCACACATGCATGCACTAACACAAATATACACATGCACGCGCATACACACTCACATACATACACACACATAAGTACACATAGACAAACACTTTCAGATTTCGGGGTGGCATTGACTGCTGGTTACTGCAAATATGACCTTTCAATCAGTTGTTTCTACACAAAATTCTTCGAGGGGGCTCACACAATTTGAGACAGTTTTAAAACCTTCTCAAAGTAAAGATTAGGTACATGTTTATTTTTTATAAAATAAATAATACATTCAGGCATCATAGTATATTAAATCCAGGTGATAGGACATTTAGGAACACTGGAGAGGATGTGGCATTGTTTACTTCCAAGAATATGTGGTCATTGCTACATATTAAGTAGCCAGGAAACTGCTGGTCGAAGTAAGAAGCACCAGGGCCATAGGAGTCTTGAAAACTTGTCAGGAACATGTGGAAAGGAGTGTTTATCAAGAAGAGCAGTACAAGTTGAAAATCTATCAAAATGCCGTTGTGGCAGAGTCCAACAGAATCCAGATATTTATAATTTGTTTGCAACAAATCACAGACATGCTCTGAAATGTGTCAGGTAACATTGGCAGAGCGTCTCTTTCTGTCCGTGCTTACGAATTCTATTTACACCACCCAGTGTGAAGTGAAGCTTAATACCCATTTCAAAGCCAATGTTATCAAAATATATTTTAGCCTACATTCAACAGCTCTGGAGTAGGCCAAAACCCTAGTACATTTCCTCCTCATTATCACCTCAGTAAGGGTCCCTTGCTGGGATCTGGCTAAGAGCACATATCTGACAAAGCTTAATGAAGTGCTAATGAAGGTAAAATGTCCCAGGCCATCCTGGGCTTTGTTCTGAAAAAGTTCAAGTGTGCCCTGGGAAGAAGCTTTCTGGATGGCTCTTTTTACCCCTAAGAGAAGGCAACATAGGTAAAAGAGGTGTGGAACTGGTTTGCCATTCTTGGCTTGCATGGTCTGTGTGGGCCTTTGCCCATGAATTCCCACCCAATATATTTGCCCAAACTTTCCAGTATGTTGTAGCTCTTAAGAATGAAGATTCCAAAGCTGGGCATGGCAGTGCATGCCTTTAATCCCAGCACTCCCGCACTCCCGAGTAAAAGGGGGGGGGATCCTCTGTGTTCAAGGTCAGCCTGGTCTACAGAGCCAGTTAGTTCCAGGAGAGAAAAAAGAATGTAGACTCCAGGTGCACAAAGTTTTTGTTTGTTTGTTTTGCTTTCCTGGAGTAAGTTCCTGATTTTCTCTTTCTCTTTCCTTTGACCAGAAGCTCATCAGCCAATGTCAATAAAGAATTTCTTTAGCCAGACCCTCAGCATCCTTCCTGTGCGATACTCCTGTAGGTACCAAAACCTCCCCCACTTACCTAAACACTCTTCAGTGCAGCCTTAAAGAAAGGGCCAGATGAACCCGTTCGCAGCTCTGTTCCTCCCTCATAGGCTCTCTCCATCTCTGGTACTTCATCTAACTTCTTGGCACCTTAGCAGGTGATGGCGACAAACTCTGACTCAGAGATGACTGCAGACGCAGAGTCCCACTTGGCACAAGTGGGGAGAACTAAATGAAGTCAAAGCCTACACCTTCAAAACTACAGAGCGACCTGGAATAAGCACGTGTTGCCTTTTGAAACCTTAATCTCTATTCACAGGTGAACTCCTCCACAGTGTTCTTCCAGCACAATCTCTTAGCTGGACATCCATTTCAGTACTTTCCTGAGTCTTTCTTTCCAAGGGAGTCGCAGTTGGAGAATCTGTCCACATGGGAGGGGACATGTACCTGGATTTGTCACCTTTCTGGTGCTGGGATAAAAATTCTCCAACAAAAGCAGGTTCTATTCAAGATAGACTGAAAATTTACTAGATGACAATTTTGTTAATATCTGGCAGATTTATCATATGTAGTCAGTTATCTCAGGTCACATGAAAATGCCATGGTTCCCCACCCCAATCCTGGCTTCACTATGTCTTTATCCTCAGCTGTAGGCAGGAAGGAGGAGAGAAGGCATCCATCATAACTACCATCTGTTGGACTTCGAGCAACTTGGAGGTTAAAGTTCTACCAGAGCCTGAGCTGATAGTCTAGAAAACCAAGCCAACTCCAGCAGAAATCTGAGGCAAGTCCCTTCACCTTCCCTGGCTCAGCATCCTCCACAGTGAAATAAGAGGATCTCACACACTTCTGTGATCCTCTCCAGGCTGAACAGTCTTGCACACACATCAAGACAACGTGGTGTCTAGACTCCATGTTGGGCATGAGAAGTGGCAGGGATCAGAAACGGAAATAGAGGATCCTCCCAGGAGTCCACTTTGCTTTCTCTTTGCTGCGCTCTGAGCACCCAGTCTTAAAGCCTGTCGGTGAGGGTGTAAGCTAAAACCTCAGCATCTGACCCACATCTTCCCGTGGTACCACAGATCTTCCTTTGCTTCATCTAGTTTTAATCTGCTTTCCATGACTTCATGTGCTCGAGTGACTTCCTCTGTAGCTTCTATCACTTTCCTTCAATCAGCCTCATGTGATTTTAGATATTGTAGCAGCATCAGCTTGAACGGATTAAATCCCCATGGCCTTCATTTTCAGGTTAAGACAAGGAGACCTCAGAGTGCTTATGGGACTTTCCCAGAGGTGGAGAGCTATGGGTGCCATGGGTGGTTATAAAGCAAAGAACTCTGGCTGGCTCGGTCAGCTTAGACTCTGCCTGTGACCTTTACTGCCACTAAATGGCTGTCCCCATTCAGCCAGAGGGAGCAATTCCAAAGAGAATAAAGTCCCTCAAAAGCTAACAGCGGCCGATTGGTACCTGTTATACTACATTGAATAGATGTACACACACATTATTTCCTTATTTGTGTGTATGTGCATCTGTGTTCATGGTGGTGTGTACGTGTGTGTACATTAGAGGCGCACCTATGTGTGCAGGTGCACAAGCTCAGAGGACTAGCAGGCATTTTTCTCCACCCCTCTCCACCTTATTTCCCTTGCGAGAGTGTCTCACACTGAACTCCTAGTTGATTTTATTTCTAGCTAGGCTGGCTGGCCCAGTGCTCTTCCCGTCTCTAACTCCAACAGTGCTGGGATTTTAGAGCCCCATGGCCATGCCATCTTTATTGCACGGGTGCTGGGGAGCTAAACTCAGATTCTTAGGTTTGCACAGCAAGTCCTCTGACCTACTGGGCCACGTCTCCAACCTCAATATATAGTATTTTTTTTAGATAATAGTGATTAGCCTGCCCCTTCTTATTTCTTTTTAAAAATTGGTAACATTTTTAAACTTTGATCCTGATAAGTATGATGGACTATTTGTTTCCTAGTTGCTTGACAAATGAGAGTTATATTCCAGCGTCTGCGTCACCAACGTTTCCAACCTTAAGTCAACCATTTCTCATGTCCAGGGTGCCTGCCTGCTGCTACATCTCAATTTCTCTACCATATACCCCAGGCACTGGTGCTAATATCTATGTGAAAAGTAATTAAATCATTTATTTAATTATTCTCTCATGATTATAAATAATTAAAACTCATGCATTTTCCCAGAAGCTACAAAAGGCCCAGAAATAGTAGATGATGTGGGTGGGGGAGGGGGATGCGTCAGGAAAGGCATTGGCAAGGGAAGCTAAATTCAATAAGGAACTCAAAATGATGGAGAAGACAAAGCTGACAACGAGGACCAGGCTAAGGAAAAGGAAAGAACCAGCATAAGACTGAGCCACGAGAAGGAGGATTCCTAGAAACATTCATTAAAAAAATGAGAGAGCCGTTAAGGTGGGAAAAATTGTCAAATAGACTTAGGAGCAAAAGAGGAAGAGAGAGAGACACAGGCAGTGGAGGTCAGAGGTGGTCAAACATTGGTTGCAGTACTGTTTTTCTCCCAGAACAGCTAAGGAAACTGAGGCACAGAAAGCTTAAGTAGGTGAAGGTCTCGAAACTAACTAGAAGCACCCAGGTATGGTGGTGTACTCCTGGAATTCCAGAACTCGAGAGGCAGAGAAAGCAGATTGGGAGTTTGAGGTTGTCCTTGAGTTCAAGGTCATCCTGGGCTATTATAGATTTAATTTCTCCTTATTCTCCCCCCACCCCAACAAGAGGAATGAATTAGAAAACTAGCCCAAAATCTGAGCCCATATGTCTGGAACTAAATTCTATCTACTGGATTAAGCATGAAAACTTTCCAGACTTAGAATTACAAGATATGTCTGCAAGGATCTCAACACAAAGTTTAGCTAGATATCTGTGTAATCTACTAATGATATCACTTATCAAAAATCCGCATTGACCCACACACCCACTGTGACCGACTTGAGAGCATGAATGTGGCCACTGGAACTCACCTACGCCATGGCACAGAGGAGAGTTAAAAGGATCCTGTAGAGAGAAGACATATGCCCTTGGATGGCCTCATTAAATACCAAGTCCTAACCAAGGCAATCAACTTGCCACAGACTCTAAAACTAATGTGTGACAGCTCCAGCAGGCACGAACAGACCACCTGGGAGCTTTTAACTATGCCAGGTCCAAAGGTAGGCCACTGAGGGACGGGGCCACTGACAAAATGCAGCATGGTGACAGCTGCGCGCACCACATAAAGTATGTCATATGGAAGAGTGGGTCACAGGAGACAGGAGAAGCGAGGTGAGGGAAGGACACAGAAACATGAACCAGAAACAAGATGAGGGGGTGGGAAGTAGGTAACTGAGGATGGAGAGGAAGGAGGGCAGAGAAAAGGAAGATTGGAAGAGGGACCAAATCAGACAGGCCAAGAGCTTGATCTATGAGATGCTAGAAGCATCTTGGGCGGTCTGCAGAAAGTGGTATTCATGCATTCTCTATGAGGTGGAAGTTAAAGCAACCCCAGATCAGCTCAGCAACCTGGGCTGCACTCATTCTCATTCC
>LOJH01007211.1:0-12469 GCA_001685095.1 Ellobius talpinus
TTGCCAACCCTAAAATGGGTCCCTTAATTAAGATATCTACTTCCCTGCTCCAAAGCAATGGCTTTTAAAATTATGTAGTATTTTAACTATTTCCTACTTTGAGTGAAAATATTTCCAATTTTATATCTCATGGATATAATTATGTTTTAGTTTTTAGCTATCAGATCATGACTGTCTGTAGGTCTCAGCTTCCATTTAAAAAATCTTTACTCCAGCAGCATGGTGCTTAGACAAATCTCACTGATCTAGGAGTGGAAAATCCAGACAGGAGGAATAGTAATTAGATTCAGGCCTTTAAAAATATCTCACCAGCTTTTGGTGGTGATAAAAACCATAGCTTTCTCTGGCCTTTTCAGTGTCATCGCTCCGGAAGTGTTTGTCCTTTAATGAGGAGCTGACTTTGTCTCAGTCCTTCAGGTTGCCAGCAGCTGACTTAGTGATATCCAGGGACCACGGGCAACTTCACGGAGCAACACTAGGATAAATCTGCTGCGTGGCTGTGAGCAGCAGATAGAAACTCTCTGGAGTCATGATCTGAGTATAAAACCCTTTTCCAGATCCAGTAATGCGGACGCACATTTCTTCTTTCTACTGGATAGCTTTATGTCAACTTGACACAGGCTAGAGTCATCCAGAGGAGGGAATCTCAATTAAGAAAGTGCCTTCATAAGATTGAGCTGTAGGCAAGCCTGGAGGGCATTTGTTTAATTAGTGATTGATGGGGGCAGGCCCAGCTCATTGTGGGTGGTGCTGTCCTTGGACTGGTAGCCCTGAGTACTACAAGAAAGCAGACTGAGCAAGCATAGGGAGCAATCCAGTAAGCAGCACTCCCCCATGGCCTCTGCATCAGCTCCTGCCTCCAGGATCCTGCCCTGTTTGAGTTCCTGTTCTGACTTCCTTTATGATGTGGAAGTGTAAGCCCAATAAACCCTTTCCTCTCCAAGTTGCTTTTGGTCGAGGTGTTTCATTATAGCAATAGTAACCCTAAGATACTCCTCTAGGTATTGTGAGAGACTTCTTTATCATACAGCTTAGCTTCCACTCTGCTCTTATCTATAGATGAGAACCGTAACAGCAGCCATAGACAGCAGCCACCCCCACCTGACTTCCTTAAATTCCCTCACAACCACTTAACCCACTTAACAAAAGGCCAAATCCCGGAAGCCCCTTCCAATTCTTGCTGTTCTGCTTCCTCCTCCTTCCCTTCCTCTTCCTTGCCCCCCCATTCTGAACCCAGGTCCTTACCATGCAAAGCAGGCACTAGCTCTACCACTGAGCTACAACCCCAGCCCTTCCACTTTCCTCTGACCCATGTCTCATGGTGTCCACAATCAGTGTGTTCTGGCATTTTTGGATAGATTGTTAGTATCCTTGTCTGGGTCCTACAGACAACTGAGAAGTCCTTTCTGGGTGTGGCTTCTGGTTAGTTAAGCTTTCTCAGTAGCAAGGGCTATTCTCTCACCACTTACTTAAGGATCAACAGGTGTCTCACAGACATTAAGGTCAAGTACTACTGTTAAAACACTCCCTTTAGCCTCCCCCTTGTGATACAGCAACATTGGTGTTGTTTATGGTGTTTTATGGGTAAATCCAATCAATATTCACTAAATGCCATCGTTATGGTGACTGAGGGGTAATGGTAAGTAAAGGAATAGACTTCGGGACTTCACTCTGTTCTCATGCCATGGAGCTTTATGGGATCTTCCTGCTTCTAATTAATGCTAATAGGGTCTCCATAGTAAGGTACCAACAGTTCTTGTTATTGGGAGCCAGTGACGTCTGGCCAAATGAGAAGCAATTGATATCCTGCCCTTACGGCTCTCCCATGCCTCCTCTCAGGGCCTTTCCTTATTGAGGATGAGGAGGGATGTTTAAACTTCAAAACATACAGAGCATGGGACTCTCAATATAGGTGAATTCTCTGTGTTGACAGCATGGTTATTGTTATCAGTAACATGTCTTTTTATGCAAATGACATGAAATTAAAAAGACTTGGTTTCAGCAGAAGGGTGCTGACTTCATATCTAACATCTTGCTGGCACTATTTAGGGGAGTCAGGGGTTTTCTTTATGACTGGAACAGATAGCTCTAATCATAGCACTGGTAAGACTATCCCCAAATCTAAAGCAATGCAATCCCAACTCAATTTAATTCGACAAATTTGTGGTGCATGTCTTTGATGAGGAAGGATAGGATCTTTCACTTATGGAGATTAAAATGCTTGGAAAACACGAGTGGACATTTTCAAGATAGTACTTATATCTGATCTCAATAAATTTATGGGACAGTCTATAAAGTTCACCATATATGCACGTATAAAGCAGCATAGTTAGTAATGACTCACGTATAATAGTGTCTGCAATGTGGTTTCCATTATATTCCTCATCTGCTCGTAACTTTCTCCAAATTAAATTTTTTTAGGTTGAAATTTTCCATGCCCGATTTAAGCTCAAAGTTATTTAAAAATGATTTTTAAAGCCTCAAGGGAATTGCTTTACCTATCATAGAAACCTCTCCTAATTTCAGTTTAAGGCAAGAAACGTTTTCGAGAATTAGAGTATCATGGTACGACATTTGCGCTTCGAAACTAGATCCCTGAATCCCACGTAGTCCATACCTACAGCCACAGCGTTGCACTCATTTCCTAAAGTAACTAGACAGGCTGCCTGGGATCTGACGTCTCTGGACCATTGCACAGTCTTCTGTGTGGAAATGGAAGTTACAAAGATTAGATGCCCATGACGTTGAAATACAGCGAGTCAGCTGGTAATTGTGACGAACCACAGGGTCATAGCTCAGGCCTCCATTGTGTCCCTCTCTTCTCTCCTTCCCCCATGGAGCAAACAAAACAACTTTTAAAATTCTCAAGTATCTTACTATTATAAAATATGGGCGATCATAGACTTTTTAGGGTTTTTTAATTGAAAAAAGACGCTTCTGGTGTTAGCTGTGGAGCAATATTGCCACAGAGGTCTCAGAGCTGACCTGTAGGCTCTACTTTTGACCTCGGATATCTATCTACATGTATAGTTATAGTGCATGCCCTCCCTTGGTAGGGACAAAATAAACACATGTGCTTCATGAAGGCCTTTGCTTGCTCACAGTTGCTGCTGAATTAGGAGAGACAAGAAGAACCAGAGGAAAGAAGCCATGGGTTCATCTCTTTCTGATTGTTTTCCCACACAAGAAAAATGATAGTCCTCTCTATCTTATATTTCCCCGTGTTTCATGGATCTTTACCTTATACTTGATTTAAACATTATTTTATCATGTGCCATTAAAGCATCATCACCTTTGAAATTATGTAGCTTAGTATTTACTTAAAAAAAGCAACTATCGACTTGCCCTAGGGATTTTGAAAAGATGGTTTCTTACTTGTGTCCTGCTGAAGGGATAGATAGCCATGTGTGTATCTGAGTTTCTGGGTTTGCAAGTCTGTCTAGTCTCCTCCTGTAGGTCCCCCATGTAGACATCCGCACATACATCCGCGTAGGTTCAGAATTTCCCACAAGGAACAAAGAACTTTATAATGAAAAGCAACATTTTCTGTGGCTCTGTGCCAAGGTACCAGGTCCTTGTTCTTCTCCAGTTGATGTATCATGACGACTCGCTGTCAGGCAAAACCTCTGCGATGTCTCCTCCGATTATTGCATCTGCCTCGGCTTGGCAGGGCTCAGTTCTGTGTAACTTTTCCTCTTGGACCCCACCTCATATTCGGTGACACTGAGATTAGTTGGAGCTGGGTGTGGGGGAACATAATTAGCAGCAACAACAGTAACAAAGAGTTTTTCTTCATAAGTCTCAGGCTTAAAGTATCCCTGGGTAAATTTACCAGCTTTCTGTCTAGTTAGAGCCTACTGTACCATGTCTTTTCTCAGTTCAGGCTTCCAGGTGTGATTTGATCCATTTTCTGCTTGAGAAGGTAGAACACATGGTTGATGTTTCCTTTCATCTTTAACGTTCTCCTTAGAATTGCAGGCAGAACTCTGGGCTGTCTATAATTAATCTCTGCTAGAACTTTGTACAGCAGTTGGGAATGTGTAGCAGGAACCACCAGTGCTTTGGCTGTTTAGCCTGGGAAATGTGTCTTGTATGACTGAGAAACTGACTTTTAAATACGATTTAAATACAATTAAGTCTGATTTAAGTAGGTGCATGGCTAGGGATCACTCTGTTTCACATCCCAAGAGTGTAGGGTTTAAATCTTGAAAACTGGGCAAGGATTTTTGGCAAAATGCATGACTTTCAGCATCTACTACTGTTAACAAACTACTCCAAACCTAATAGCTGTAAACCATATTTTGTTGCTTTGTATTAGAATATTTGTGGACTGGCAATGCTCAGTTTTCACTTTAGGCCCATGATATGTGACAATCAAATGTTAGGTGGGGCTGACTCTGTCTGCCATCAGTCTGCCATCTTCCTTGGACATCATATTCAGGGTCCTGGACTGAGGTATCTGGACCAGGTTGGGGCACCCTGACATCCCTGTCTTCAGGGAACTCCTGTGTGTGACCACTATGGTTTTTCTCATAGCATGGAAAACCTAGAAAGTTAAGGTTCTTATAAAATGCCTAGCTTCCCCAGTGTTCATGTTTGAAGAGTTGGGGAGCTATGATGTCGTGTTCTCCAGGCATGCAGAATGGCCTAGTGTCTCATCTGTGATGTACTGCTCAGAGCAGTGCCGGAGTTTAGGAGGAAGTGGCCTGAACCTGACCTTTGTATAGGAAAGGGATAAAATAACTGTGTTTGTGTTTAGTTTTCACAATCCCATTGTAATGATATGTTCCCCTAAGTACAAGCAGAAGAAAACACAAAGGCAAAATAATAGACTTCCCTTCTCTAGTGACCAGTTGAATGAGTTCAGTTACTTAGCTGGGGGTTAAGAAATGGTAAGAACAAAGAATTCTGTTGTCCTAATGGGGGTTTCAATGATATGTAAATGGAACAGGGGATGTCAGATTGAGTACAAATCAGTTTTTCCCCCTAAAGCGCCAGTGATCACTATGAGAGAAGCAAATGTCACTGGATTCGGGTCATTTTCAAATTATTGGGAAATCAAATTCTGACTACAAGACCTCCCCACAGTTTATGTATACAAATGCACGTTTATTTGTGAATATAATTACATATATTTATAATTATTTGTTTGGTTAATAAAGCTTCAGTGTTTTTTCTTTTTTCCTCTCCCTGGGCATATATGTGTATGTGTGTGTGTGCGTGTGTGTTTGTGTGTGGTGTATGAAGAGGCCAGAGGAGTCAGTCACATAATTCCTCTATCTCTTTCCACCTTATTTACAAATGTTTTATTACACTTATTCATTTATTGACGTGTGTGTGCCCTGGAATCTGTGTAGACATCAGAGGATAACTTTCACGAGTCAGCTCTCTCCTTTCGTGAGGTGAGTCCCTGAAATCACACTCAGATCTTATCAGGCTTGGCAGCAAGCACCCTCGCCTGCTGAAATATCTATCTCACCTGCCAGCTTCAGTGTGGTTGGTTTAATGAAGCTTTTTTGGCCAGCTGTGTTTAGTGTCAGGCTGACTTTTTCTTAAAACAGCGATGAATGATCCTCTGTGAATGAATATCCCCCAGTTTCTGTGAGCATTGCATAAGCTTGGTAGAGCTCTGGATTTTTCATGCAGCGTTAACAGAGAAGTTTGCTCCTTTGATATTGTTTCATTTAACATTCAGAACATTCTGGTCTGGCAACAGCTCGGTTCAACTTTGAAACATGTGCATGTCATCCTGCTGGCAGCCAGCATTCACCTGTCTCATCCAGGAGAACTATGTCCAGGTACCATGGCTTCTGTCCTTGAAGGTAGCCTGCATTGTTGGGACTGCTGGGAATAATTTTGTTTAACCATTTGGTGTTAATCAGTGCTTTTCATGGGATGCCATGAAAGTCTCAAGTCTAGGTGTCCTCATCATGTGGTGGGTTTGCTCTGGCCTCAGATGGAAGGACTTTGGCTTCTTCCTGGGACTCCCGGCATCCCAGCTGTGCTGGGATGGAGGCCGCCTAGAAGATGTTTAGCTACGCTTTGATTTGCATTTCTGCTGTTTCTTAGATCTTTGTGGTAGAGAGTGCCTTTTAGGTAATCAGATACAACCAGGCTTTAAGGTCTTCCTCACGGAAGGAGACTGGGCTTTGTAGGGCTTATGGGTGCTCACTGATTAAAAGAGTACTCTTCCCACCGTGGTTCAGGGCCAGATTAAGGACTGACTGGGATCCTGATGAGTCTTTGTTCCAAGGATGTCATCTTCCCTTGCTGTCATCTCCTTCCCGATTCCACAGTAAGTCACACACCTCATTCCAATAGGTTTTACTAGGTTTGCTTGGCTTCCATTTCCTTTGGTAGGTGTGGCTGAGGCTGTAGCTCTCTCTTTCTGATCTGTAGCTGTGCCTTCTGGTACCAGGTAGGATCTTTCTTTTCTTTTCCTTTTTTCTTTTTTTTTTAACTGCAGAGAGGGGCAAGTGTATAACAGATGTGGTTCGGAGCCAGGGATGTTTCCAGGGTGGAGGTACCTTTCTCTGGAAGCTAAGATGTGATTGATCCTCAGAGCCTACAACACAGGAAATCACACTGCATCCCTCCCTCACAGCTACCAGCTGCAGCAGATCGCCAGCAACCCACCTCCCCTTCCTCTCCTCCATGTTACCCGATGGGGGGGTCTCCCCTCCACCCCTTCCCCCACTGCTTCTCACTTCCATCTGCATAAATTCAAATGTCCTCACTGCAATTGAAATATTGTTTGCTTCTCAGAGGTAGCTCTTGTGTCTTAGGGTTTCTATTGCTGTGAAGAGACACCGTTAGCATGGGAATTCTTATAAAGGGAAACATTTAGTTGGGGTAGTTCCTTACAGTTCAGAGGTTTAGTCCATTATCATCATGGTGAAACATAGTGGCATGAAAGCAGACATGGTGCTGGAGGAACTGAGAGTTCTATATTTTATCTGAAAGCAACTGGAAGTAAACTGAGACACTGAGCATGGTCTCATGTGAGAACTCAAAGCCCAACCCCACAGTGACACTCTTCCTCCAAAAGGCCACACCTACTCCAACAAAGCCCCACTTCCTAATAGTGCCTCTCCCTATGAGTTTGTGGGGGCCAATTGTATTCAAACTACCACATTCCACTTCCTGGCCCCCATTAGCTTGTAACAATATCGTAATGCAAAATGCATTAGTCAAACTTCAAAAGTCCCCGTAGTCTATCACAGTCTCACCCATGTTTTGAAGTCCAATGTCTCTTTTGAGACAATCTCTTAATCTCCCCTGTAAAATCAAGATAAAAAAATAGCAGATCACACACTCCCAACATATAATGGCACAGGATATACATTACCATTCTAAAACATAGGGAAGGAAGCATAGTGAGGAAATACTGGACCAAAGTAAGATGGAAAACCAGCTGGGCAAACTGCAAACTCCGTATCTCCATGTCTGATTTCAAAATGCTCTTCAGATCACTAATTCTATTGAGCTTTTTTGACTGCAACCCACTTCTTTTTCTTAGGCTGGTTCTATTCCTTCTTAGCAGCTTTTCTCAGCAGGTATCCCACAACTCTGGCATCTCTAAAAGGCAATTCAGGCTTCATACAATGACCACTTTGGACCTCCTTTCAGGGATGCCCCTGGCACATGCCTGGCCTCACTGGCTTTCCTTAGTCTTAGAGGGAGATTCTATAACCCCTTTCTTTTATCTTTGACTCTAAAGCCAGAACCACATGGCTGAAGTTGCCAAGTTCTGCTGCTTACTGGGGCTGCAACATGGCCTTCTTATTCAATTAAATCTTCACCAGCTTCCTGTTTTCAGTGATTTCCTTTACTGCCTAAACATGGCTATCTTGGAACTCTCTCTGTAGACCAGACTGGCCCTCAACTCAGAGATCTATTATCTCTGTCTTGCAGTGTTGGCATTAAAGGTATGTACTACCATGCCTAGATCTAAACTATTCTTTAATTCCTTTTCACAACTTGGAAGCCTAGTTGGGTGGGATCGTACCCTGAGGTCACAACTACCTTTATTCTATTTAATATCAGGCTTTTCTTTAACCTGTTTACCTTCTTAAACACAAGACTTAGTCTATTCTACTTCCTGGTGCTCCCTTTCTCCTCAAATTGTACATTTTGTATTTTTCCATGCTCAGCTTGCTCCTTTCTATTATAGATCTAAGAGTGACTAATGGCCACACAACAGAGTCAATACTAGGATGTTTTGAGATTTCCTCTGCCAACAGAATTAATCCAAAACTCTTCAATTCAGCCACATTCTTTGCCAATATTACAAAATAACAGTCTCTAGGCCATTCTTTTCCTTTGAAGCCTCTCGAACCAGTCCTGCACAGTTCAAATCACCCTCAGCACCACTAGCTCCTGCTAGTATGGTCCATCAAAGCCACATTTAAAGCATTCAAATTCTTTCCTTTTTCTGTTTTGTTTTGGGACAGGGTTTCTCAGTGTAACAGCCCTAGCTGCCCTGGAACTCACTCTGTAGAACATGTTGGCCTTATAGAGATCCACCTGCATCTGCCTCCCTAGTGGTGGGATTAAAGGTATGTACCACCACGGCCTGGCTCAACTGCTTTTCTAATCCAAAGTCCCAAAGTCCACATTCCTCCAAATAAAAGCATGGTCTGACCTATCATAGCAATACTTCAGTCCCTGGTACTAACTTAACTTAGTTAGGGTTTCACTTGCTATGAAGAGACACCATGACCATGGCACCTCTTAAAAAGGAAACCATTAAATTGGGGTGGCTTGCTTACAGTTCAGAGGCTTAGTCCATTATCATCATGGTGGGACATGGTAGCATTCAGACAAATGATGGTGGAGAAAGAGCTGAGAGTTCTGCATCTTGACTTGTAGGCAACAAGAAGTGAACTAGACACTGGGCATGGCTTGAGCATATAGGAGACCTCAAAGCCCACCCTCACAGTCATACATTTCCTCCAATAAGGCCACACCTTTTCCAACATAGCCACACCTCCTAATAGTGCTTATGAGCTTATAGAAGCCAATTACATTCGAATTAGCACCTATTGTTAACTCTCATGCACTCATTCATTTTCTAAATATCGTCAATCAAGTGATGTCATTTCTTCTCAGCACCTCAGGGGTTTGCTTATCTACTTATCTCTTTTTCTGGTGACTCTTTTCTTGACCCTTCAAACACCAACACTTTGAATATCACTGTTTTTTAGAAACCACCTCTGGCTTTGCAGGCTGGGGTAGACTCACCTGTCTAAGACCCTTTTCCCTTTTCTTCCTCACACTCATCGAGTTCCCAGGATTTATTATAGCTCTTTGTTGTTTGGCTTTTTACCTTGCAGGTATGGACCATAATTTTATGTGATAGAAGAATCTCAGAAAGACAAATACCACACAATTTCACTCATTCATGGGATTGAAAATAGTTGACCTAGCAGGGCTGGAGAAATGGCTCAGTGGCTAAGAACACAGGCTGCTATCCAAGAGGATCAGGGTTCGACTCTCAGCACCCACATGGCAACTCACAGCTATCTGTAACTCCAGTTTCAGGGAATCTGACACCCTTACACAGACATACATGTGGGCAAAACACCAACACACATAAAACTAAGATAAAGAAATTGCTTTAAAAAAGAGAAAATAGTTGACCCAGCAGCAGAGAGAGAGCAGTGGTTTTCAAAGGCCAGGAAGGTTGCTGGGAGATGGGGTGGAGAGTGGATGATGGTTAGAAAATATAACTAGAAAGAAAGAATGAATTGCCATGTTTTGTTGCACGTTAAGGTGAGTACAGTTTACATCTATTTATTATATATTTTATAAGACACTAGAAGAAAGGAAGTCAAAGATCCCCAACATTGGAAATTATAAAGCTTTCATGAGAAGGACGTAATAGAAGGAAAGTCTATTTATTCTGGTTTGACCATAGGACAATATATACATGTGTTGAATTATTATACTCTACCCCTTAAAGATGTATATTTATAATGTATCAAAACCAAAGAATTGTTGAATAGTGATGTGAATTTCAAATTATGCTACAAATATCTATTTACTTGAAGAAACCTTATAACAGAAACTTCAATTTTATATAAAATGTTATTTTACCTTTTGACTTAACTTTTAGCGATAACTATAAAATGTATCTTTGGAGAAATTTATAGATCCACTGTGGTGGCAGTGCCCAAGATATTTTTAGATAGTTCTCATGCATAAAGACAGCTGTATGTCAAGATAACACAGAGAAAAGAGTTTTCCTTTTGTAAGTCCATTGCTGGGTGTTGCCTTGTGTGGTTCATGCCTATCTCAGTCTGGCTTACATGAAAGGACTCCATTGCCTTTTAATAAACTGCATGGTAAAAGTAGCCACACATATTTCTTCTGTTACCTCCAGGCACCGCTGCACAGCTGGTATTCATGAACAAGAATGTCTAGTGAAATCCCAGTATATTGTTCCTAGAGAACAGTTTATAGCCAGGAGAATGACAGGGTAGCAGGCAAGAGTATGTGGAGATAGCAGAGACACGTGATTCTGTATTTCACACAGGTTTGGACACCAGTACTGCTGAACACAATACAATGCTGGTCTGACTAGCAAGGATTAACTCTGATCCCTGATGGAGGTCTTGGGAGCTGAGATGGGACCACTACTTCCAATACCTATTAAAAGTACTTCAGATGTTGCCCCTTAATGAAGCCACTGGGAGGATGTAAACCAGAACACAGCCTGGCTTAAAAACACAATGGTGCAATACTTTGTGACATTGTTTGTTTATAATTTCCACCTTCTATTGTATAAAAATTATTTCTTCCAATTATATACACAAAAAGATTTTACAGTGTCTTTCTGCACACAGGGTATAGGAGTGTTTTCATCTTCTTCCCATATAGCCATCTATTGATATTTTCATCTTCTTTGGAAGTTATACTGCTTTAGGATACTGCAAAGGGACCATTCAGAAGGAAAAAGAAACAAGGTTAAACACATCCTCAGGGATCAGCCAGGTATAAATTCCACTGTAGCTTTCAAACTAACCCCCAAGTGCTTCTTTGGGAATGACTTTTCAGAGGTGGGAGTGATGGACAGCCTTCTTGGCTTTGAATAGAGGTTGTGAAGAGTGCTTTAAGTGCTTTAGAATTTATTGATAGCATTATCATATCAAGAGATGTCTGACACATACACATGCCAAAATGCAAAGAAATATTTGGAGGTAGAGCTTTGAGGAGGGGGTTAGTAGTTTATAAGATCAAGAAGAGGGGTCTCAGGGGTTGAATACTGGGGGCTTTATAAGAAGAAGGAGACAGACAGACACACATACACATATGTACAATCTTCCATGGACTTGGTATTCTATCAGCAATAAATTAATCACTATCTGCTAGCCTGTGGGTGCCCTAGGTAGACGAGGATAACCTGAAGGACATGGTGCAGGCTGGATTAAAGATACCACCAACTGACCGACAACTAACCAAAACAAACAACAAAGCAAAACAAAACCCAAGCCTATTCAAAGGGCTAAATATTGACCTGGGAAATCTCAAATATGAGTAGAACTGGGGACAGCAGACCTTGGAGAAGCTTTGCTTCTGAGAGAAAAAAGACAAAGAAAAGATATTCTGTAGTCGCGTAGATGGAAAAAGGCAGTAAAATATGGAATTAGTAATCATCCAGGAATACAAAGAAGACAAAGTAACCATCCATTCAAGAAACTGGACTTTACTATTTTGACAGAACAGGATGATGTTAAACTGGAAATCCTAATGTCTAATGAACCTCTTATGAAGTTCATCAGATGAACTTCCTAAGAAAGGCACTATAAGAATAAAATAGAAAAGGAAGCACAAATATTTTGACTGGTGGGAATTTCCCCCAAACAATCAGTCAGAAAGAAGAATTATGCAGCATGCTGAATTTAATTTCTCCAGGCAAGCATGACATTTGAGGAATGCAGCTTCAGACTGGCGAGATGGCTCAGTGGTTACATGAGCTCACTACTCTCTTCCAGAGGACCTGGGCTGAGGTCCCAGTACCTTTATCATGTGCTCACAGTGCCCGTAACTTCAATTCTAAGGGATCTCACACACCCTACACTTGGCAGGTATCTATACACACATAAATTCACATATGCACTTACGCACATATACTTGTACATTTGCATATGAATGCCTACATATACACACACATAAATAAACATCAGTAGATCTTTCAAAAAAGAAATGTAGCTTTATCCATATGGGCTTCTCTTAACTGAGAAATTAAAAAGGAAATGTCAAGAGGACTGACTTTGAACATTTAGAAAAGTTGATTATAGGTTTATCTAAGACAAAACAAGGCTGGTGGCATATTGAGAAGAAAGGATGTGAAAGTTTTATATCTTATAAAGTAGAAAAAATAAAATTAA
Source organism: Ellobius talpinus (assembly GCA_001685095.1). Classification (NCBI taxonomy): domain Eukaryota; kingdom Metazoa; phylum Chordata; class Mammalia; order Rodentia; family Cricetidae; genus Ellobius; species Ellobius talpinus. The sequence continues at coordinate 12,393 of LOJH01007211.1, forward strand.
AGTAGAAAGGATAGGAAGAGGTAAAGGGAGATGGAGAGAGAGAGAGAGAGAGAGAGAGAGAGAGAGAGAGAGAGAGA
>LOJH01007212.1:0-16258 GCA_001685095.1 Ellobius talpinus
CCTTATTATTTATTTATTTATTTGTTTATTTTCAAGACCGGGTTTCTCTATGTAACAGTCCTAGTTGTCCTAGAACTTGCTCTATAGTCGAGGCTGGCCTCGAACTCACAGAAATCTGTTTGCCTCTGCCTCCCAAGTGCTGGGATTAAAAGCATGCGCCACCACCACCTGGCCCATGATGAATTTTCTATACTCTCAGCCTCAACCAAAATGTACCTAGGATCCATGTTGGCTCCCTAATAACCTGCTGCGGCCTCTAACACACTCTACTTTCATAGTTTGCCTCCCACCTGAAACAGTCTGTTTTCTTTTCTCCTTGACACTGTTTACAGGCGATGGTAGGGGCAGGCCTGGCTGGGTCAGATCTTGGCACCCTGCCCCCAGCACACACAGGAAACACGAAGTAACATACCAGGACGTTGAAGGGGCCCCTGCAGTCAACAGTCTAAGGAGTGGGTAGCCTTGGAGTGCAGCTAGAACCAGTTCATGGCGGGTAGCCTTGGAGTGCAGCTAGAACCAGTTCATGGCCTCCAGGCCCAGCCACAACAGCAAGGCCCATTTCCTATCTCTGCAGTTGCAAACTACCTCTCTCCTCCCTCCGTAAATATGTATGCCAGGTCAAACAGGCAGACCAGGGAGATGCTTTCTCCAGCGCCTGTCTAGCTAGCCCTAATTTCCTCCATTCTTCCGTATCACAGGTTGGCTGCATGAGCTGGGCAAGCGGCTGGAGGAGCCCTATGTCAACGGCTCGGCAGGTGGACCGTCTCGGCGCAGTGCCTACATCGCGGCACTGTACTTCACGCTGAGCAGCCTCACCAGTGTGGGCTTTGGCAACGTGTGTGCCAACACTGATGCCGAGAAAATCTTCTCCATCTGCACGATGCTCATAGGCGGTGAGGCCAGACCCGCTACTCCCAGGGAGCCCTGGAAATTCAGCCTTGCGCACAGGGAAACTGAGGCTCAGAGAAAGCAAGGTGCCCACCCAAGTCCACACGGTCACCTGTTCATTCATAGACCTTTCTCCATTGCACGTGACTGTGCCCATAAACAGGTGTGACCTCTTTCAAGAGGGGAGACACCCAAAGTCATGACCTAAGGAGGTGATGAGAGAGGAATACAGGTTGGCCCATCTACGGATTGCCACCTACATTCCCTGCCTCTGATTACTAGAGGATGTGCTCACAGGAATCTGCTAGCTCTCCTGTGCCTCCCCAGAACCTCTGAGACCCATCCAGGGCAGGGTGATCCGGGGAGCACAAGGAGCAAAGGGATGGGTGATCGCTCCTGATACACTGTGGGTTGCCACCTCTGCAGCGCTGATGCATGCAGTAGTGTTTGGGAATGTCACAGCCATCATCCAGCGCATGTACTCCCGACGCTCGCTCTACCACAGCCGCATGAAGGACCTCAAAGACTTCATCAGAGTGCACCGCCTGCCCCGTCCACTCAAGCAGCGCATGCTGGAGTACTTCCAGACTACGTGGGCTGTCAACAGCGGCATCGATGCCAATGAGGTAGTGCTGAACCGGGGCTCTGGCCATGTGGCAGTGCAGTGGGGAAGGGCTACTGTCTCTTTGCGATTGGTACAGAGGCAACCAAGGTGTAGAGAGGTATAGGGCTCTTAGCAAGGACGTGCATCCAGCCAAATCCAAAACCCTTCCTTTAGTGCTTAAGCATGGAGGTTGAAAGGAAGTATAATGATTGAGTGTGGACTTGGGTGGACACCTTGCCTTCTCTGGGCCTCCGTTTCTCCGTCATGGTAGGCATCACAGTCTCCCCCCAGCCCTGTGGTGGGCCAAGCCACCATTTTCCATTCATTCTCTGTGTCTGAACACAGAGGAGGATGGGGGCAGCTAGCGGTGATGACACACCACAGTTTCTGCCCTCAAAGAGACCCCAAGAAAGGTGAGAGGGAGACAGGCACGGAGACGCATGTAGTGGTAGAACCCTATTCCTGCAGTAGGGCCCTCATTGCATCTGAGCCCAGAGAAGACAAGGAAGATGGCAGAGAAAGTGGTACATCTTGGTCAAGAGAATCAGTCAGCCTTGGGAAGGCCATTCCAGGCAAAANAAAAAAAAAAGAGCCATAGGAACCTAGGTTTGCGTGTGTGGGTAAAGCTGAGCGAATGGATTCAAGGATCTGAACGTAGTTGAGTGAGCCTCAGAGAAGGGGAGGTTGTACTGGGAGGAGCCAGCGCCAGAGTTAGGGCTAGAGCAGCTGCAGCCCCAGAGAGTGGGTAGCCTTGAGTTTGCAGGTTTTTACTGTCAGACGTCCAGGACTGGGTGTGGCAGAAGGTGGAGGAGGAAGTGGATGGGAGTCTTTTGACTGGAAATGATCCCCAAGAGCAGGCAATTTCCAGTTGGTTACAAGAGAGCAGCTCACAGGGATGCCCAGGTCTGGCTTGGGGTCAAGGGATGAGGTGAGGGTACCCCAGGAAGAAGTCTGAGATTATGGATGAAGGGGAGAGTCCAGGTCTGAGCCATTAGCCATATGCAGGGTCTATAGGAAACTCAGGTGCAGCTTGTCCATCAGGTAGTTGTAAACACACATGGGAACCCAACATTAGGGCTTCCAGGCATGAGCAGTGGGGAAGATAGGGGCTGGTAGCCATGATGTGGGAGAATGTAGAAGCAAAAAGTGAGTCAAGAGGATGGGCTACGCAAGGAGCCTGGAGAAGTAATGAGAAAAAAGCAGAGGGGGAAAATCTGGGGTGGGGGAGGCCCAGGTGGGACAATAAGGAAGATGTCAGCAAGACAGAATTGCTGAGGGGCTCCATGACATTAGGAGGGAAATGTAGAGAGACTGGGTAAAATTTAAGACCTAGCATGAGCCTGAATTTTACAGTTAGGATACTGAGACCCAGAAATGGGAATGGAGGAACATAGAAGCAAAGATGATTGCTACTTTCCCAATTCCCAGTCAGAGTCCCACCAAGGACAACTCTCGATCATACAGAATTGAGCAACCAGAATCTAGGGGTGCTCAGTGTGTGTAGCCATGTGCATGTGCAGTACCCAGAGAGAAAGAAGACTTGGTCTCTGCTCAGAAGTTAGATTTGGTGATCAAGACGGCAAAGAAGATTTAGACTAGACAAGTCTTCCTGAAGGTCTAGTGGGCAATTTCCAAGAGAGGGCAAGTTGGCCCTCTTGCCTTGGGAACAACCCACCTCATTTGTAGATCCGAGTAAGTGACTGCAGGGGGATGGCCAGAATGACCTCTGCCTCTTATGCAGTTACTGCGTGACTTCCCAGACGAGCTGCGGGCTGACATTGCTATGCACCTGAATCGGGAGATCCTGCAGCTGCCGTTGTTTGGAGCAGCTAGCAGGGGTTGTCTGCGGGCCCTCTCCCTGCACATCAAGGCCTCGTTTTGTGCTCCTGGGGAGTATCTGTTACGCCGCGGGGACGCCCTCCAGGCTCACTACTATGTCTGTTCTGGCTCGCTTGAGGTGCTCCGCGACAACATGGTGCTGGCCATCCTTGGTAAGAACCCCATCACCACACACTGCCCTTCCTAAGACTCCCCCACCCCAGGACTTGGGAATGGCCTGTGGCCCACAGATTGGGAGACCCCTAGCAAGCGCCTCGAATGCCTATCGAGTATTCTTCCTTGATCCCTTCACCCTATTACGGTTCCCCTTTGGTCATTCCCCTACTTTCCCCTCTCTGGCCACCCCTTAACCCACTGGCCCTTCATCAATGGCTGCCATTCAGCCAATTCATCCTATTCTTTTGCGTCATCTTCCAGTTCCCTTGTCCCTTCCCCAGGGACTCTAGAATTCACTGACCCTTTAACTAACCCTTCTGGTCAGTCTTTATTGATCCTCCAGTTCTATTGGCTGTTTCTCCAGTGCTGTTGACATCTCCCAGTAGCTGTGGCCCAGCTTCACCAGCCATTCGCCAATGACCTTTTCTAAGCCTCCTGATTCCCTCTCGCCAATGCACTTTGCTGACTCGCCTTCAACCACCCTTAAGCATACTGACCATCTCCCAATCATCTGGGCCACTTCCCGCCGATATCCTGTGTTACCTTCATCCCAGTTGACTGTCCCCTTCCTCTCCCCATAGGGAAGGGGGACTTGATTGGGGCAGACATCCCTGAGTTGGGGCAGGAGCCTTGGCCAGGGGCAGGCCCCAGCTGCGTGCTGAAGACCAGCGCTGATGTGAAAGCACTGACTTACTGTGGCCTGCAGCAGCTGAGCAGCCGAGGGCTGGCTGAGGTCCTGCGACTGTATCCGGAATATGGGGCTGCCTTCCGGGCTGGCCTACCCCGGGACCTAACCTTCAACCTGCGCCAAGGCTCCGAAAACAATGTATGTAGACACTGTATGGCTGCTACCCCACCAAGGGACCTTCCTTCAAAATAGACCCCCTCCAGCCCCAGAGAGCCTCTTACATCTCTCTCCTCCCTAAAACACCACCTCTAACTGCAACCACCTTCTTCTAATGCTTCATATACTCTTAGCATCTTCCAACCCAATCCCCCATTGGGCCTCATCCAGACCCTTGACAATCTCTTATGACCTTCTATTGCTGAGAACTTCTCAGCCCCATTCTAGCATTCTGAAGTCCCTCTGTGAACTGGTGGCATACCACACACACACCGAGGTTCCTCTCCTCCACTGCTGTCCCATTGTTTCCCACTTTATTTTAGGCTGATGTGTCTATACCCTTAAACCTTTGTCTTCTGCTACTTTGGGGGTTCACTTTGTCTTTCTGAATTTCCTCTGAGTTATAGTTGGTGGTGTCTGGCTCAATTCCATGAAAAAGCCCCTTGTACACAGTCCCTTAACACTGTTAGGCAGAGTGAGGAGGGGCTGTACCAGGGGAGTGAAGAGGTAGGAGTAGGAGTCAGCTTAACCCCACTCTGTCCCCACAGGGCCTCAGCCGCTTCTCGCGCTCTCCTCGCCTCTCCCAGGTAATCCTCACTCCTGGATCGGGTGAGGTTGGGAGGAGGGCAGCTTCCCTTAGCTCCTCTGCCACAGGGAGAAGGCATAGAGGATGGGGAGCAGTGCATGGTGCAGAGGGTTGCACCCCAATGAAGGGTCCTACTGTCCACCACCCAGTATCAACTGGGGCTCTCTCGTTCCACAGACACGTTCCGACACTCTTGGTTCCTCCTCAGACAAGACTCTGCCCTCCATCACAGAAACCGAGGGTGGCATGGAGCCTGGGGCTGGTCCCAAGCCCCGTCGGCCCCTCCTGCTGCCCAACCTCAGTCCAGCACGACCTCGGGGGTCCCTGGTCAGCCTTTTGGGCGAGGAGCTGCCCCCATTCTCAGCCCTTGTCTCCTCTCCTTCCCTTTCCCCGTCTCCTTCCCCTGCCCTGGCTGGCCGGGGCCAAAGTCCCTCCCTGCACAACCCCCCCAGGGGCTCTGCTGCCTGGAAGCCCCCCCAGCTCCTCATTCCCCCACTGGGAACATTTGGACCTCCGGACCTCAGTCCCCGGTGAGATGCCAGCCTTCCTTGCCTTTCTCATATCCCTGCTGGCTTCCAGAACCTTCTTTGGGCTCCATTCCCAGCGTTCCAACCAGTGCTCCTTACTGTCTCTGCCCCGTTTGCCGACCCTGCCTTTCCAACCACAGCTTGCAATCCCATTCCGCTTTGACCACTGTTCTTCCCCAGTTTTCCGGCTCTGCTACCCTCATTCACCTTCTGCCTGCTCTGTTCGGGCCCTGCATCCTCCCTATGGTGCTGACGAGCACTGCTCTACCCCCAGGATCGTGGATGGCATTGAGGACTCCAGTAAAACGGCCGAGGCCCCTTCATTCCGGTTCAGCAAGAGACAAGAACCCACCAGAATTCGCTCACAAGCTCCCTCTTCAGGTAAGGAACCACAGTGACTTCAATTCAGTTACTCATTATCTGTCCATCTATTTATTCATCTACCCATCCACCCATGTCACATATGTTAGATGCCATCCTAGGAATATAGGCAAACCAGATCCTGCCAGCATTTTAGCATGGGGGGCCAACACCTGTGTACATAGATAACAAATCCAGAATTATAATTATGTGCTAAGTTTTAGCACACTGAGAAAGAACAAGACTTTGTGGTAGGAATGGAGGGGCCACTTTGGTTATTTCTTAAATGGACTGTAAGGGGCCAGTGCCGTGGTTCAATGGTACAGGTGAAGCTGGACGAACTGAGTTTCATGCCTAGTGCCTATATGGTGCCTGTATGGTGGAAGGAGGGGACCAACTTCCAAAAGTTGTCCTCCGATTTCCGCATGAGCATTGTGGCGCAGGCGCACATACACACAACTATAAAAAAATAAATATAATTAAAAAGAAAAGGCAAAGATGGGCAGTGGTGGCGCACATCTTTGATCCCAACACTTGGGAGGCAGAGACAGGCGGATCTCTGTGAGTTCGAGTCCAGCCTGGTCTACAAGAGCTAGTTCCAGGACAGGCTCCAAAGCCACAGAGAAGCCCTGTCTCAAAAAAAAAAGTGAGCATGGCACTTTGGTAAGGTGGTGTTCCAAGGTATAAAGGCATACCCAGAAGAGACACTGCAGTGTTTGGATGCCCACAAGCCCTGGGGGATGGGGGGGCATGGAGGAAGAGCCAAGGCTGGGCCTCAAAAATCAGATTCTCGGGTTGGTTTCCCCATCTCTCTGTCGCCAGAGCATTCTGTTACTTGCTCCCTGCTGTCAGGCAACAGAGAGGAGTGGGAGGACTTGGGTCTTCAGGCTCCGTGAATCCATCTGCATCTCTTTACCCCATTCTGCCTGCAGGCCCCAGGCCTAGCCAGGAACTGGCCACTGAGGCAGCTGAGGAGGTGAAGGAAAAGGTCTGCCGGCTGAACCAGGAGGTGGGTTTGCGCTGGCTCTTCCCTGCCAAGCCCAGAGAATATTGTCTTGGGGTCTGAAAGGAGCATGTCGTGTTCTGGAGCTAGCCAGAGTCTTGTGTTCTGTCAGTCACACTAGCTAAATGACCCTGGGCAAGTCCCACAGCAATGCTGGGCTTATTTCCTCACCTAAAAGTTAGAAAAGTACTATGTCACTGGGTGGTGGTGGCACATTTAATCCCAGTGCTCGGGAGGAGGCAGAAGCCATGCCTGGACTACAGAGTGGGTTGCAGGACAGCCAGGGCTACACAGAAATCCTGTCTCAAAAACAAAAGAAACAAAACCCCAGGAAAACAAAAACACATAAACAAACAGATAAATAGAAAAATAAATGTGTGAGACAAGAGTGTACGAATATCTGGTCCAGCGCCTCTGCATCTCAGGTATTCACTAACACCTCCTCTTCCCACAACTGAGTCTCTGTTTACAGCCTGGGACCATCCAACCAAGCACCGAGTCTGATGCTCAAGGCTCAAGCCTTTCTGTTTGTATCTTTATCCAGTCCTTGTGTTGTGGTGTGTGTATGTGTGTGTGTGTGTGTGTGTGTGTGTGTTTTGAGGAAGGGTCAGTGGCTAGGGAAGCTGAGAGGCTTTTAAGCTTAGAGGACCTATGCCCATATGGGTGAATCTTGGCCAGGAAGCGCCCAGATTCTGTATGCCTAGCCTAGGTACTGCCTCTACTTATTTCCCAAGGGATCTCAGTATTGTTGCCACGGAGCTACTGAGCCCAGCCCCTGGGAGTCACCTTCCCTCCCTCCATTCTGATAAACAGCAGGCAGCCTAGAGCTGTGGCACCTGGGCTCCAGCAGGGCCTAGAGCTATCTACAGTTCAAAGTTAATGGCTAGCCCTGCCTCTGCTCACTGTCTCAGGCTGCCCTCTCCTCTAGGCCAGTGATTCCCATCTGAGTATGAACCAGAACTACCCTTTAAAATATAGGTTCTGATGGGCAGTAGTGGCGCATGCCTTTAATCCAAGCACTCAGGAGGTAGAGGCAGGCGGATCTCTGTGAGTTCAAGGCCAGCCTGGTCTACCAAGAGCTAGTTCCAGGATAAGTGCCAAAGCTACGGAGAAACCCTGTCTTGAAAAGCAAAAAAAACAAACAAACAAACAATAAATGAAATACAGGTTCCTAGGGCCTTAACTGGTTTGGAATGTATAGGGTGGGGCCAAGAACTCTGCATTTTTGACAAGTTTCTCAACGGATTCTGCATTTACTAAAGTTTGAAAAACACTCATGAAGAGACTTGAGCTTGTGTGATGGGCTAAGAACAAGGCTATGACGGAGTGTATTTTTCATATTTTATAAAAGGGATAGGGAATCAAGTGTAGTGGCTTGTGCCTGTAACCCCAGAACTTGGGAGATAGTGGCAAGGCGGATCAAGAGTTCAGAACCATCCTTGGTTACGTGGCAAGTTTGAGGCAAGCCTGAGCTATCTGAGACAGTCTCAGGAAGATGGCTGAACTGGTAAAGATCTTGAGTTCTGATATCTTGTGCACACAAAAGGCAGGCATGGTGGTGCACGCCTGTAACACTAGTGCTGGGGACGGGTGTAGGCGGAGTCGGTCTAGCTGACTGGTGAGCTGTGGATTCAATGAGACTGTCTGCAAAAAACAAAACAACAACAAAAATAGAGTGATAAGACAGTGCTACCCGATGATGACCTCTGGCCTAGAGGGACACCTGCACACACACAAAATTAAATAGCTGGGTGGTGGTGGCTTGTGCCTTTAATCCCAGCACTCGGGAGGCAGAGGCAGGCGAATCTCTATGAGTTCAAGGCCAGCCTGGTCTACAGAGCTAGTTCCAGGACAGCCAGGGCTGTTACACAGAGAAACCCTGTCTAGAAAAACCAAAAGACAAACAAACAAAAATAAATAAAATAGAAAGAGAAGGAGAAGGGACAGCAGTGTCTGCTGCCGCAAAATCAAAACTGGGGTACGTCACCTGTTGGCTGTTATAGCCCCTGCTCTTTCTTCCCATGTGACTGCAGGCAGACGGTGGTTAGGGAATTTTGTAAACTATTCTGTAGGGGTGGGGAGTGAGCCTGGTTATTGTTATGGCATCCTTGAGACACTTTGCTATGTTCCCAACAGATCTCCCGCCTCAATCAGGAAGTATCTCAGCTGAGCAGAGAGCTGCGACAAGTGATGGGGCTCCTACAGGCCAGGCTGGGTCCCACAAGTCACCTATCTGATTCAGCTTGGCCCCCAGACCTTCCTTGCCCCCACCAGAGGCCACCATGCATCTCTCCTCACCTGTCTGGACCTCCACCAGGTCTCCAGGATACTACACTTGCTGTGGTTCACTGTCCAGCCAGTGTGGGGACCGAGGAGATAGGGGCCACCCCCTCAGAGCTGAGACCTGCCACGATGGCACCCTATCCCTCAGAACCTGAACATCTCGGACCCTCTCCAGTGTCAGAGGCTTCTCCCCTGACCCCAAGCCTCATGAGGCACAGCTTTCAGTCTGGGTCAGACACATTCCACTGACCCTGGCCTTGGGCCCAGGCCTGTCTGGGGTGGGTATTACAAACCTGCCATCCAGGGAGGAACTGGGCTCCTGGGCCTCTTGCCTTGGGGTCAGCAGCCACCAGCTGGTCTGGTTGGCTCTGAATTCTCTGGACTTTTGAACAAAGAGTGGCCACATCTAACCCTGTTCCATTTTCTAAACCATCCCCCATCCTCCTCTTCCTTGAGGGGAGCCACCACCTGAGGCCATGGAATCCAGCAGGCATGAAATGGACCGTGGTGCCCTGTCGGCCTGGGCAGAGGAGATGTCCTACTTTCTTCCCAAGACTTGGAGGCAGGTATAGACTGGGAACAGAAGAATGGTCAAGAGTAAGGATCTAGCTTGTGAATGAGGGCTATGGCTGGACCATGCGGGGAGGGGGGTTATGGCAAGAGGGCTAGATGGTATATGGAGTTCCTCTGTCCTAGATTCGGGGTCCCTTGCCCAAGACCCTAAGAACGATGTCACCTTGAAAGGAATGAGTTTGAGATTCCAGCTGTTATTTGAGAAACCCACAACATCTTAGGCCTCCTATTAGCACCAAACTAGAGGGGCTCACTTTACCCCCACAGCACACACACACACACACACACACACACACACACACACAAAACCAAACTGATGGTACCAGATGTGTCTCTGACTCTCAGGACATTTTTTTTATTCAAAATATAAATTGGTTATCAGCATCAGACTCCAGATAAGAATCAGAAAATATTCAGTATTCTAACTTCCCAAGAAAAACAAAGCTGTCTGGCTAGCAAGGGCCAACATTCATCTGGCAAAGTCAGCAATAAACTGGTCTTGGGTGGCTGAGAAATAGTCCCCATTTCTTCACAGCCTCCTGTTTGCTCATCATTTCCGACGCCCAAAATTCGCTTCCCTTATTTTTTAGGTTCCTGTGTTATTTCAGTTTGAAATCCCTACCTTAGAGTGGGCTCCAAAGGATGTCTGTTTTTACTCTTAAACTTGAGCCTATCAACATCTCTGTTTCTGTCTCTCTGCAGGCTGTCATGCAAGGTGGTCTCTTCTGCTGCCAGCACCTCAAAGTGTTCCCAACATCACCCTTTTGCTGTTCCCACCTCCAAACCCCAGCCAAATCTGTCCCCCCTCCCTTCCAACAGGGTCTCAACTGCTCTGGCTTCCAGCTTTCCTTTCACACTCAACGCCCAAAGCTCACTTTTGGATAGGAAATAAATTTTTTATTTTTTTAGACCTTGACTCTGGCTGTTTCTGAGGGTTGGTCTGAGAGCTCCAGGGCTTTGAAAGAGCCAACACAAGCAGACACACCCCACCATACTCCAGAGCCCTGTTGCTGTCTCTAGAAAGGGCAAAGGCGCCAGTCAATCCACTTAGCGCTGTATTCACGCCACCAGGGACTCCTGGGATAAGGGAGAAACCTTAATGAGTCACTAAGGACCTGTTACACTCCTTCCTCCCCACCACCCAGCTACAACCACAAATACACAGTCTGTGGGAGAGACCGGGCTAATCTCTAGACTTAGAAAGATAGCCCCAGGAGTTGCCCTGCCCTTCCAAATAAGGAACTCTTCTTCCCAGGTATTTGGTGTTGCGCTAGGTATAGTGTGTTACAGTGGGCATGTAGCTGGAGGGAAGAGCTTGTCACCAGTCAAGAACCTGCTAAGAATGATGTCATTTCTCTGAAGATCTGTGCATGTCCTATGATATATGTGTTGAAAGAAACTGCCACCTTGATGACAAGATGAAATTAGATGTGGGCACAGCATTGTGGCAGGTTGTTCCAGACAGGTCTATTCTTCAACTCAAGCATTCAGGGTATGACTCATGCCCTAGCACAATGGCCACATGACATGGTCTCTGGGGTGGGCTTTGATTTCATATAAGCTTTGAATAGTGTCCCTGGGAGAAAGATGCAGAGAGAGGAGATACTGGCAAGTGTTGGAGGTTGGGGTTGAGCAGAAGCAGAAGTGGTCCTAATTCATATAAAAGGAATTAGAAGAAACAGAAATAGAACTGACCCATATTAGGAGGGGGGTGGTGGCTTTTGTCTACAGTGATGGGTAGAGAGAAACCAGGCAGAGGTTGTTGTTGGAGGAGAGTTAATTCAGATCTGGGGTGGAGGCTGCCCTGGTGTATTTGGGATCTGAGCCTAATAAAGCTTAGTCTGTCACGGTGCCACGCACACCATCAACCTCGGCACTCCAGAAGTAGAGGCAGGAGAATCTCTGGGAGTTAAAGACAGTCCAGTCTACATAGCAAGTTCCAGGCCAATCACGGCCACACAGTGAAAGCCCTATGTGAAAGGAAGGAAGGGAGCGAGGGAGACCAAGACCATGGCGGGCAGCAGAACTTCTTTTCATCCCACCTAGGCTCTACAAGAGGCCTTCCTTTTTAAAAGTTACATTCCTTCACTTATTTGAGGGGAGGGGAGGTGGGTTCTTACATGTCATGACATACATGTGCATGTCAAGAACAACTTGTGGGAGTCTGTTATTTCTTTACACTACGTGGGTCTTAGGGCTGGAAGTCTGTCAGGCTAGGCGGCAAGCACCTTTACCCGGCAAGCCATTTCGTTGACCCCAGGGAGCCATTTCTACAGAGCTGCATCTTTCTCCCCAATCCTCCTCTTTCTTTTCCCTCCCTTCCCTCCCTCCCTCTTTCCTTTTTTTTTAACCCAGGGTCTTACTATGTAACAGCCCTAGCTGTTACTCACACAGATCTGCCAGCCTCTCTACCTTCCAAGTGAGCCACCACGCTGGGCTCCATCGCCTTCCATATAATAGCATGTCTTCAGCAATCAGCCTCCTGGACCTGTCTTGGCCGCATACCGTCTACGCGGCCTCATGAGCATCATATTTCTCCTTTCTCAATTCTGCAAGCACAATCCTCTCGGCCCTTTAGCAAAGTTCTACCACACGCCTTCCCTCGCGGCACCTGGAACTGGCAGTGACGCGATAAGCAGGCCTGGACCAGCTCCGCCCCACCAGCAGCGGGTTCCACCCTACACCCAAGTGCCAGGCAGCCCCCGGCTCCTCCCTGTGCTGAGAACTACAAGTCCCGCCATCCTTCGCGCGCACTCGCCCTCCTTTCCCGCGTTGATGGCGTGTAGGATCAAAGTGCCTCCCATTGGTCTGTTCTTTCTGTCAGTCACTTGGGACTATAGAGAGGCGGGGCAGAGTTGGAGATCCGGATCCGGAGCGGCTGAAAGGCGGAAGTGGAGGCCGGAGCCTGGGACACCGCCGGGAGGGAGAGGAGCGGAGTCTGTAGGAGCCCCGGCCCAAGTAACGCTGCCGCTCCGGAGCCGCGGTGAGTGTGCCTGTCCCAGGGCCAGTCTCTCGCCTGCGTGGAAGCCTCCCTGGGGTACCCTTTCCTCCTGCTCAACCTTAGTTTAGGGGGGACACTGACCCCTCCCCCGACCCGTAGCCCCCTCTCAGGGGCTCCATAGGGCGTCGGGCCAAAGGGGGAGCACCTCTTTCCTTCGCTTACCTGCCCCTCGGGAGCCTTCAGGAGTCCTTTAAGGCTCTCCTGTGGCCTGTCCAGTCCAGTGTGAGAGAGAGGGACCCTAAGTTCCGCTCCCCACCCCCTTGCTTTCAGAATCAAAGAGTCTTTGCCAGGTGTGAAGGAACCTGTCTCCCTTCCCTTTTACAGGTGGCGGGGAGTGCTGTCTCTCCTGGTTTTCCTTTCCTGTGTCTACCCCCCCCCCAAAATTCCCACTCCCTCCTCAAAAAACCCAGTTGCCCCCTGCAGCCCTGAAGGAATTCTTATCTAGATGTCCTTTAGGGTGTGCGGGGATGGTGGGTGCCTGGATGAGAATGTTCCACACGCACAGAAGTGTGTTTGCGCCCTTACGGTTCCTTACTTCCTCTCGAATCTACCAGGACTCCCCAGAGTTTGAATTCTGGGTCACCGACAGGGAGTCGGCAGCCCTCTCCTTGTGCCGCTCGTCAGACCCCCAGCCCTAGCTGTCTTCTCAGTGTGTGTCCATCTTCCTGCCTCTGAAGAATTTAGCTGAGCTTTGCTGAATCCTAGCGACAGATCAGGGAGGCCCTGCCCATTCATTATCTTCTCTCTCCCCTCCTCCTTCCCCTTGCTCCAGGCTCAGCCCTGTCCTTCCAGAGCCTCTGAGTGGTTTCCTTAGAGGGAGGAGAATAAGGCCAAATAGGAGCTGTGTGGAATTGAGGGACCTTCTCTTCTCCGTCCCCACAATCACACAATGTTCTCCACCTGAGCAACAGGTCCAAGCCTCACCAGAGTCTCTTCTTGGCTTGGCTTTACCCCAGAGCAGTTCGTCCAGATCACAGTGGCAGCTCTCTAGTTTTTGTAGCTAAAGGAATTGCTGTCCGTGTCATAAAGTGCCAGTTCCCCCAACTGAATTGATGCAGGATCCTTGTGTTTTCCTTGGGACTGAAGTGTGTGAAATGGCTGCTGTTTCTGACCAAGCTGGAAAGTTCTTTTGTTAAGTGTCCAAAGTACAGGCCAAAGACTACCTTTCTGAGGAGTAGCCTGAGTCGAGGTCACAACTGACCCTTGCTGTCTGCTGTGAAGGAAGACTGGGAAAGCCGTTCAGTTCTCGGGCATTCCTGACCACCTTAAGACGCTACTTATCACACGAGAGCTGAAAATTTTGCTTTGAGCTTTTTCTGACCTACTTCTGGACAGTTGCCGGTGTCCAGTTAGCACAACATTTTAAGCTAATTCTGTGGTGTATTTATTTTACTAGTTCTTGGACAATAAAGAAACCCCTTCCTTATTAGAGTCAACGACTAAATGAGACACTCTCTTTCTGTGTGGGCTCGTTGGTGACTCCCTCAGCCAGCCTAGATTCTCTGGTCTGTTCAGCATGAGCTTCTCAGGGAGAACCAGTGAACCCTGACTGCTCCCAGCGATTGATTTCTGCTAGACTTACCTGCTCAGGGGTGGATTGGGATTACTGGGGCCCTGGCTGAGGCAGGCGAGCCTTCTCATGGGCATTTCTGGCTTTTGTCTGGACATACTCTCCCAGCTCTGACTCTGAACCTTGCTTTTGAGGAGAAAATCTTAGAGAGACAGGAGGCACTAGAGTTTTGTGTGGTTCCGCAACCGCTTTTGGCTTTCAGACTTTGGAGAGGCCCAGCTGAAGCTTGTCACTGCCCTGCTGGGAGAGGAGGGCCTCCTCTCAAAATCTCTTTGCCTCACCTCTCACTCCTCACACCTAGCTGGCCTTTCTGCCTGTTCACTCTAGGAGGAGTGTAAGTGTGTATCTTATTTATAAGATATAAAGCCCCAGAGTTCTTCCCATAGCATATTCCTCACAAGTGTCCTGGAGAGAGGTATTTGTGTCTCCACCTTATTGACAGTTCTTCCCCTCGGGCCATACAGTTAGAAGTGGTCAGAGCCAGGGTTTGGAGCTTGGGTTCAAATGTACCCTTATCTTTTCTAAAACAGGCTCTCCTTCAAGCTTAGAGTCTTGTTAAAGGAATGGACTTGCAGAACTGGTGAACAGGGGCTTGAGTCGAGGCTCTTGGCTTCTTCACCATGGTCTTCCTTTTTGACTTCCCCTCTTTCCCAACATTCCACCCTCTTTTACTCCCCCCTTTGCTGAGGAGGCTGTGATGGTAAAGAGTCTCAAGCCTGTACTCTTCAGAGTCCAAGAGTTTGCTAATGTCTATGTGTCATTAATTTCTCCAGAACTTAACTCAAAATGACTAGAAAATGAAAGTGAAAGTGACAAACTGAAGGGTCCCGCCGGGCAGGATTGAAGGGTTGTGCCTTCTGAGTCCCCTTTGATATCGCCTGCTGATTTTGACACAGGGTTGCATCGTGTAGTCCTGAACAGCCTGGAACTGCTTTTGTAGACCAAGCTAGTCTTGAACTCACAGAGATCCGCTTGTCTCTTCCTCCCGAGTGCTAGGATTAAAGATGTGCACCACTATGCCCAGCTTCAGGTTCACAAATTCAAACTGGCCTCCGCCAAGCAAGGATTCCTTTAAGGAACCTACATGTACTCATTTGTTTTCTGTGTATGTGCACACACATGCCACTGTGCACATGAACAAGTGAGAGGAAGACTTGTGGGAACCAATTCTCTACTTCTACCCTGTGGGTCCTGGGATCAAACTCAGGTCTTCGGACTTGGTGGCAACCGCCTCTACTTGCTGAGTCATCTCACCAGCCCAGAAAGAGCCTTCTTAATGGGCTGAGAATATAGCTCACTGGGTGAGCGTTTGCTTAGCATGCATGAGACCCATCTCTGCACTGCATAAACCAGGCTGGTAGGCACATTTGTGATTCCAACTCTTGGGAGATGGAGGCCAGAGGATCGGAGTTCAAAGTCATCCTGGGCTACATAGGAAGTTGGAGGCCAGCCTGGGTTACAGATTGCTCAGCAGTCAGAAGGGCAGTGTAGGTAGAAGACAGTAGAGGCTCAGACTCAGGGACTTGAGTTCCCGTCAGTCCCTTGCTTGCCAGTTGGGTGACTTGGGCTCTCTGAACCTGTTTCTTTCATAAAATGGGAATACCAGATCTCTTGCAGAGTTAGAAAAAAGGTAAAGTTCAATGCCAAGGGCAGAACAGATCCTTACAAAGTGGCCTCTGGTGGGCAGGTGGGGTTTTGAAGGCTTATTACAATTCATCTCTAGAAGTCTTACTCAGTTTTAGTGTCAAATATCTGTTGTGATGCCTGGTATTTGGATGATGTCACATGCTCCCTCATCTCATAGTTACTGAGCAGCATTGATGTGGGTTATAGTTCTTTTTACAGAAAGAGTGCTGGGCATGGCAGCTCATGGCTTTAATCCCAGCACGTGGGAGGCAGAGGCAGGAGGATCTCTATGAGTTCAGGGCAGCCTGGGCCATAGTAAGACCCTGACTCAAAAAAGAAAAAACGGGCTGGAGAGATGGCTCAGAGGTTAAGAGCACTGGCTGCTTTTCCAAAGGTCC
>LOJH01007212.1:16318-36627 GCA_001685095.1 Ellobius talpinus
ACCATCCAAAATGAGATCTGGTGCCCTCTTCCAGCATAATAAATTAAAAAAAAATCTGAAAAAAAAAGAAAAGAAAAACAGACAAAACAAACAGAAGAAACTGCTAAGGCAGTCACCATGATTATACCATTCAGAGTCACTGCATTTACTTAGTTTTGAGGCAGGGTCTTTCTACTCGACTCTGACTGTCCTAAAACTTAGCACATAGACCATACTGGCCTCAAATTCGAAGAGCTCTGCCTGCCCCTGTCTTGAATGTTGGGACTAAAGGTGTACATCACCACGCCTTTAAAAAAAAATTGAGCCCAGTGCTTCTTTCCTGGGAGGTGAGCACAGTGTTACTGATCTACCATGGTGGAGTTGGGCTGCTTTCTTAGAGCCATTTGCTGTGGGCAGAGCTTATAGACTAGGATGTCCCAAAATGTAGGTTATAAAGCTTTCAGTACTGTGACAGAGCCCAGTGTAATCCTGTCAGTTTGGGAGACTAAGGCGGTAGGATCTTGAGTTCAAGGTCTGCCTGGATTATGTAGCATGTTGGAGACTAGCCTAAACAATTTAGTGAGAGCCTGTCTGTGATTAAAGCATGAGCTGAGGCTCTGCAGCTCAGTTGTAGACCACTTGCCTAGCAGGTGTGAGGCTCTTCACCTGTCTATCACTTGGGAGGCTGAAAAGGAGAGTCATGATTTGAGACTAGCCTGGGCTGTGTAGCAAGATCCTATCTCAAACAAACCAAAAAAAAAAAAAGAACCTTGAAATAATCTTTAAGGGCATTCTTTGTATTGAGCATGGCATATAAAAAGGTTTGATTGCTTTTCAAAGTACTGCATCTCCTAATGCACAGAGGCAGTGATACTAGTTAAAGGTCAACTTATTTTTCTGTTTTGTCTTTTGAGACAGGATTTCTCTGTGTAGCCCTGGCTGTTCTATAATTAACTCTGTAGACCAGGCTGGCTTTGAACTCAGAGATCCATCTGTCCTTGCCTCCAAGTTCTGGGATTAAAGACATGTGCCACCACTCCTGGCTAAAAGCTCAACTTACTGAGCTTTGTTGACATGTTCCAGGCACTCTTCTGAACTCTGAGCATATTCTGTTTCATCCTCACACCACTGGAGGCACATGTTCCAGTGAGGAACCATGCTCTGAGTGGCAGGGCAGGAGTTTGTGCTCATTCCTCATTATGGATAATATCGTCCTTATGCAGGATAGCCTCTTCTCTTGAGCCTACGTGTATACTGTTCCCTTTGCTAAAATAACTCGTGTCCACCTCACCTGCCTGGAAGCTGCTTTCCTTGTTTTCTTTTGAGATTTGACTTGCAAGTCCCTTTCTTTGTGAGGAGGTACCAGTTCCTCTCTCGATCAGCGCTGGCTCCCTGCTCTTTCTATCTCAGATGGATGAGCACTGCAGACCACAGATCATGTCCAGCGTAGTAGTCCCCTCACTGCAGCTGCTAACAGAAAGCACAGACATGGAACTCTGCCCTGAAGTGCCTGCCTGCCTGCTTCATTAACACTCCCCTACCCAAACTTACAGCTTGTCCAGGTAAAGCTAGACAAACCTAGCTCCAGCTCATTTCCAAGCTTGAGCCCTATCTTCATCTGCTCATACACAGATAGCAGAGCAAACAGGTGAGCAGAATAGCTGGTACCAGACAGATAATGCAGATCAGGTAGGATACAAACCAATTTCCAGAGGGTAGAGCTCTTCAAATCTCTGTTTCCTGTGAAGGCTTTAGTAGAAGATGGGCGTAGCTCTGGCTAGCTACACAGCACCCCAGCCTCAGCTGCTTCTGCAGAGTGAATAAATCTGGTAGCAGGACAGACTATTCTCCACTTTCTGCAGTTGTGTGTGTTGAGACTACCCACCCAGGCAGCACTTAGCAAGGGGTCAGTGGGGTTGAATTTTGCTCTGGTCAGTAGGTGTTGTTTTGCATGTCTGCACAATGTGATATTGGTGTTAAGCACTAGCAGTTCTGGGGTATAGCTCAGTAGTTGAGTACTTACCTTTCATTTTTGAGGCTCTGGTTCTACTCCCTGTCACCAAAAAACAAACAAACAAACAAACAAAAGCAGTAGTGAGGGCAGCCCTGCGATCAGCATCCTAAGGGCATGGCCTTTAAACTCCCTGCTCCAACCTGCTGTGTTGGGCTGTGCTTTCTCCCACTTAGCTCCTCCTATCCCTGCTCCCTGTCAATGAACTCATCTTCAAAACTGTGAGTCTGTAATAATAGCAGGCCTCAAACCTCATCTTATTTCAGGATGAGCCCCTGCCTCCTCCCTTTTTTCCCCCATTAGTGAATTTTTCAGAATAGTCTTAGAAAAATTAGGAGAATAGTACAGTTTCCTCACAAGACTTAGACCCTGTTTCCCTGTTTATAGCATGTTACATTAATGTTAATACATGAATGTCCATGCTCCATCTACATTGTGGATTGCACCAGATTGTCCTGTTTCTGTAGCAAGGGCCCGGGCTACATTTGGATGTTGCACTTCCGTAGACTTCTCTAGGTAGGTAGTTTCAGGACTGCACTTGTCTTCAGTGACCTTGATGGTTTTGAGGTCACTGGCCAGATATTTTATGGGTTGCTGGACATTTTTCTCCTGAGTAGACTGGAGTTAGGAGTGGTCGGGGTTAGGGAGACGATTCCAATATAAAGTGCCTGTTTGTGTCCCGTTGTATCAAGGTACACATAATCAGTGTGGTTCGTCAGTGTCAGCCTGACACAGGCTGAGGGCTCTTCATTATAAAATTGTTCCCTGCTTTATTTGTTCTCTCTGGAAGAATGTCATTTTATCTAGTCAACACTGAAGAGTGGTAGGTCAAGTCCCCCTCTTGGAGGGTGAAGTAGCTATATGAATTATTAAATCCCCTGATGCAAGAGACCTGCTTATTCTCATTTATTCAATTATTCATCTGTTGTTATTGGCTCACAGAAACTTAATTTTATACTTTGGTTTGTAATCTACATTGCTTCCTCACATTGTTTCGTCTTTGACCACAGGCTGCTCTTTCAGCTCCCTTTGACCTACCCCTGTCGTGAGGTTTTCTGATTTTGTTTTTTTTTGAGCATTTCCTTACTTTTTGGCACAAAATGCTGTTTGTGTATTTCCTGCCCAAGCCTGTTTAGCAAACATTTTCTGTCTAGGCGCCCTGATCTGGAGTTACAGGATGAGTTCAGGCTGTCCCTTCTGGTGGTAGTCTGTGCAGTCCCACAGCTGGATAAGGTAGCAAAGTAGCATATGGTGAGAACCCACTCCAGTCCCAGCACTTGGTCCTAGCAGCAAGTTGCTGCCCTCTGTTCACCCGTTCACAGTCCCCATCTGCCTGATGCTGCACCTGAGCTAAGCACTGGTCACACTGGGTATTTACTCTGGAGTTTGTGGTGAGGTGCTGGGTGTAATCATTCTCTTTGGGCACTGAGTTCTCCAGCCAAACCTTCCTGGACTCTGGGCTGAAAGTCCATATGAAATCCCAGGTGGTCTAGTTACATACACCTCTTTTGCTGCCATTCCTAAACAGACCTCTCCTTTGGAAAGGCTTGTGTTGTAGCCTTTGTGGCTCTAGGCAGGTTCAAGGCAGATAGCCCTTGGAGATGTGATCCTGAATCATTGACGAGCTTAAATCCTTTGCTGCAATTACCCTCTGAAAATCTGTAACTTGAGCCTTCCACCAGCCCTTTGCCTCTATTTATAGGTCTGAGTGTGTCCCCTTCAGGTGGCTCTGTCAGAAGCATCCCAGGCTTGAGGAGGCTATGGGTGGCCTCCTCACCTTGGCTGCTCTCCTAGTCATTGTATTGCTCTCTAAGCTGCCCGGACTCCGTGGTCATGAATGATGCCAATTTGCAAACCTCTAGCATTTGCAGCCTCATTTTTAAAAGGAACTCAACTTTGGTTTTGTTGTCAGCTGCCCTGTTCTTGCCCCTTCCCCTGCAGCTGAATCACTTCTTCCTTTTCCTGAGAGGCTTTGAAATGGATGTAAGGGGAATAAGGCCTTCGAGATGCTTCATGTTATAGGACCTTTCATATTTTTAATTTATTTTTTTATTTAACTTATTGAAGCAGAGTCAGGATTTGTTAAAAGTATCTTAATATAAACTTTAAGCATAAGGGTTAAAAGCAATGCTCAGGAAAGACAAAAACAACAACAAAAAACTCAGAGCATGGATCTGGGCTTCTCCAAAGAGAGTCATCCTTTTTTGTTGTTGCTTTTAAAGGGGTTGTGATTGGTTTTGATGGGGGTGGGGGAGATTTATTGGATGGTGATGGTTCCTTCAGCCAATGGCCCGGTTCCCTCTCCAGAGAATTCAAAGTTGGGACTGTTACAGTACATAGTAAGTCTTCTAGGAAAGCAGCCCTTGTTATAGGAAACTAGTGAAAGACTGCCTCTTTCAAATGAGGGACATTGGAGGATGAGGGCCGGGGTGTCTGGGCATGGGGGTTGAGGATCCACTTGCTACACAGGATGTTTCATGGAGCAAGCCCTGCCCCACTTGCATTGTTGAGTGTTTCTAGGGGCTCATTCTCTTATGCATCATCTTTCCAGTAGCCCTGGATGTAGGTGTCAGTCTCTCTTTATAGGCTTTGGGATGCGTTCAGGGCACAGCAGAAGGCTAGCCTAAGTGGTCACAGGACTTGATATTTGTCTGGCTTAATCCTACTGTGCATAGACCTGAGGAGTTTGGTCAGAAGTCTCAACTGGTCTAGAGTGCTCTTGGGGTGGGGTCCAAGTCATCTGGAAAATGGCTGTGGGCGTGAGCTCTCAGCTGTCCCCATCTATTTGCCAAACTTAACCAGGCTGACCTGTATCACATGTTCACTTCACCATATTTATGACCCTTTATGGTGTGCCAGACTTGAGCTTAAACACAGGAAAACTACAATCCAGCCTTTGGGAGTTTTGTAACATGGTCCCTTTCATCTGCGACAGTGCCTGAGAGTCCTCTTACCTTCCCATTCTCAGCACTCAAGCTACCAAGTTCTCCACCCTCTGCATTAAGTTGTCTTTGTAGACTGTGGGGCTGTGGAAGCAGAAGTGTGGTTAATTTATTGAAATTTGTCTGATGGAACCCCTTCTTCAGCTGACATCACTAATATGTTTTGTTCAGTAAAAACTAAGAAAGAAGAGTTTGTCTGAAATAGTGTTTTCTGGCTTCCGAGAGCCATTGTCCCTTAGATCTCTTAGTGAGAACTTTGACCTTGTTCTTGTTAGCTGGGCAGGTTCTGACCACAGTGTGCCCATGTTGTCTGGGCAGGAAACATTTGGCTTACTACTGTCTGATTCCCTCCTGCCTTCCCGTAGATACCACTTCTGCTGGCTGCATGGGAAGTACGGGCGGGCGGCAAAACAAAGAGGGCAGTGATGGTAGCTGGTTTCCTTCTTTCATGTGTTTGTGAAGACCGGAAGGGTTTGGGAAGCTCACTTGGTGTGAGTGAGTGCCTGAGAGAACAGGTGCTGCTGATGACCCTGACTTTAGCAGAGGTCCTTGCAGTCCTGCTGGGTCTGGGGGCATTAGAAGTGGCAGCTGTCCTGGCTCACACTCCTGGCCCCTGTAGAGCCTCCTGAGACAGAGAGGGAAACAAGCCCAGCATTGATGAGATTCCAGTTAGTAACATCCTAAGTAAGTTTATAACTGCACCAGCTAAACAGACACAGGAAACCAGCATGGTGGTGTACACCTGTGATCTCATTTTTTGGGAGGTTGAGGCAGGTGGATTCTAAACTCCAGGCTGGTGAAACTGTCTCCACAAAGTGAAAAACACAAAAACAAAAGCTCCAAATCCCGAAACCAAGAGATTTACACACAGCAAGAGCAGTAGGAGAGTTGTGGGCCAATGGGAATCTCCCATCCTTCCCACCTGCTGTCTAGAAAGCCTGTGCTCCATGCTGGCGCATCCACAGATGCGGGCTGAGGCATGCGGGCTGGCTGCCTTTTTAACATCCTGCCGCTTAGCACTAGCAGTAGAAGGGGAGCAAGCCTTCGTTCAGCTGTAGCCTCAACTCCTGGTCCCTCTGCTGAGCATGTGTGTGGGTTTGTGCTGCAGAAAGGGCCACATTTCTAGTTGAACTTTGGCTTGAGGCCGAGGATCTGCCACAGTGACTGCTGCTTTGGGGGTCAGGCCCCAGTTCTCTCAGGAATGTTGAATCACTAGGCAGGATGAACCTTGCCAGGTATAGCTCTAGGCAGCCCCTTGTCTTTTGGCACACAGGGCTAGTGACTGAGACTCTTCTAGTTGCCCATCAGTCATGGAATCCTTGGACATTATGTACGTTATGCCTTTTCCTCCCTGTGCATGCAGGAAGGAGAGGGGACGTCACTGGATGTTTCCATCTTTGCCTGGAATTTAGTGCTGACTGTGCTTCCTCTGGCCTGGGATCTCACCTGTGATGGGGAGCTGAGAAAGCAGCTTGGAGGGCAGGAAGGGAGTTCTTTTCTTCTTTCTTTCCTATATTTTAATCATATGTTTTTGTGTCTGTTGTCTGTGTGTGTGCATGCACATTAGCTTTACCTTGTGGGTCCTTTGGGACTCGAATTCAGGTTGTCAGGCTTGACTTCAAGAACCTTTACCCACTAAGCCATCTTTCCAGTTCTCAGAGAATTTCATATTTTTTCTAGGATAGGACCCTAGAAGCTGAGGGTCTGCCTCCTAAGAGGTGGCAACAGTCTGACTTGTCTTGGCATCTGTCCTCAGTTCTACCCAGCACCTGAGGGAAAGGGATTAGGGAGCTCACCATGCTCTTTCCTGGCTAACTCCTGGCAAAATGTTCAGTTTGGTTATCTAATGATGTTTCTAGAGTTAAACTCTTTGCTGGAGTTGCCAGAGTTGGGACCCTGGGCTGCGCTCTTAGTGATTCCATGAGGTGTCACTGTGGTCTTTTCCAGAATGAGTAATTCATTGAGACTAATCCCAGATAAGAGATTTGGGTGGCCTGCGCAGGTAGGGGTTCTGTCTGTCCCAGTGGCAGAGAACCCAGCTGACTCTGAGCATACTTCTAGGCCATTCCCATGGTTCCAAGTCATCTGTGTATCTGTATAACGGAAGCTACCCTTCATTTCCTGCATCTCCTTCCCTAAGTCAGCTGCTTAATGGTTTTCCATGAAAGTCCTTCCCAGAACTCCACCTGGACTGTAGGGTGATTTTCTGCAGATGAGCCCTGACCCTGAGTACAGCCGTGCCAGAGTCCTACCACCTTATTCGGTTCTCCTCCCCTGACCCTAAACTTTGTTCCCTCTGCAGATGGCCTGGCCTGGTGGGATTACAGAGCATCACTGCTGTAACCTCTTTCTCCTCAGCAGAAACATGCTGGCTGCTGCTTTCAGGAACAGCTAAACAGTTTCACAGTTCTCTGACCCATAGCTAAGTCTAGATAGTAAACACGGCTTTAACATACATGGAACAGTTATTTTTATATGAATGCTCATCCTGTCCCTTAACATTTGGGTGTCTTTGTTCTCTTGATCATTTTTCAATTTAGGCAACGTCTTTTTTTATTATATTTGTGTTCTGAATCTTTTCATACTAGAGAAAAGCTAAAAATGGTTTATATATAGAAGAGGTAATTGGTTTTCTATATATTTTGTTTTATTTTTTTATTTTTTGGCTTCACTGTGTAGCCCTGGAACTGACTGTATACATGAGGCTGGGCTCAAATCCACAGAAATCTGCTTTCCAAGTGCTAGGATTAAAGGTGTATGCTACCACTCCCAATTCACTAATTCATTTCTAACCTTTAGTTTTTTTAATCGTTTTATGAAAATTCTAGATCATAAGTATTTTGTCTGTTAACTTGTAACTTTCATATACAAAGTAGTTTGTGTACTTAGTTAAGTTTACAAATCTAAAGTATACAGCTAGCTAAAATTTTTAACTCATTTTCAAAAGTGTTTCCCTGCTAAAAGCCATTATTCTACTGAAGCATACTTAGGGCTGTCGAGATGACTCCACAGGTAAAAGCACTTTTTACCACACCTGCTGGCCTAAGTTCAGTCCCCAGAGTCCACATGGTGGAGGGAGAGAATTGACTCCTCAGAGTTGTTCTCTGACCTCCACATATATGCAATGGCACATACACACACACATCGATGATAAGTAAGTATAAATCACACATTGAAAATTGACTCCTTGTTATCCTTAGTAGATTGATGTTGGTAACCTTGGCTTTTCTTTCATCTCTTAGCCTTACAAGTTATGAGTCATGGGTTTGTCAAGCTATCACCTTGCTGTGCATCTCTGAGCAAGTCACCTCACCTTACCTCGTCTTCCTTCTCTGTAATTGACATAGTTAGAATTAGGTCTGTGTGGCCCTTTAAGCTCTAACAACCAAGGACTCAGAGTTAAGTAAGTAGCTAGTCTGTAGTTGAATAAGATACCACTTGGAACCTTCTGTTCCTCTTAATTCTGTGTTGTATATCCTATGTTTATTTAACCTTTGCAGCAACCCAATACAATTAGCATTAAATAATACCATTTGTAGATAAGGAGTTAAAAGCTGACAGTGACCACTTGTGTGACTTGGCCAAGGTCACAGAACTAACCAGCTGACCAAAGCTGGAGCCAGTGCCCCTCTCTGAGCCTGAACCTGTCATGATGAGGTCGGGTGAAGGGACAGGGGGCTCCAGGCAGCTGCTGTTTCCTTGTTCTTCTTTCTGGCAGTCCTCATGAGAGTTGTCTTGGGCTCCAGTGTGCTTTAGCAGTGGTTTCCCTGCACGAGTGACCTGTGCTCTTGAGACTATGGGTCAGTCATCACCTCAGCTCCCTGAGGCCTCTGAAGTGATCCTTGGCTCCATTTGGCTTCCTTTTAATATCTGCCCCCTTAGCCTTTGAGCCCAATTACCTCTCCTGCTCAGGCCCATGCATCCTTCTCTTAAACTAACAAGTTTCAGGGGTGGCTGTGCCTTCTCCAGCTCAACTCTTCCTTTTTTTCACAGAGTAAAAGATAGCTGAAGTATCTGGCTAGACCACCTCCTTGGAGCTCTGGGCCTGGCCACTTGGTTCTCAGCACTAAACCTACCCCCTCTGCCAGCAGCTAACCTTAAGTAACTGCATCTCCACCCACCTTCTGGCCTCCAGTCTGGTTTCTCTAATCTGCTCCCAATCCAGGCTGTGTTCACTTGCAGCTAGAGGAAGTCTCTAAAGCAAACAGGAAGCACCAGAGACACCCACCAGCTGGAATCTCTAGACCTTTGTGAAGCCAGCAAGGACAGCAGTGTGAAACCAGTGCATGTGTGATCATGTCTCATGGGGACAACATTGCCACAGCACTTGATGTCTTGAAGGCTTCAGCTTAGTAAAGCAAGCCCCCGCATGGTCTCTCTGTGTGCTGTATGGACCTTCCCTTATCAGCTGTAGCTCTCGTGTTTAGTCAGCTACTTCTCTTTGTTTATTTGAGACAGGGTCTCACTGTGTAGCCCTGGCTGGCCTCTGACCTCACAGAGCTCCCCGCCTCTACCTCCCAGTGCTGGGATGAAAGGCATGCTCCTCTATAACCAACTGGGGAGCTTATTTTAAAGCCTTGAGTTCTGTACTCTACTTTTAGAGATTCTGATATAATTGATCTAATGTGGGTTCTGATGAGAAAAGTGGCCACAGACCTGAGGCACCCAGAGTCCATACAGGCAGGCCAACACAGGGAAGAGCAGTGTTCAACTCTTCCTTTTTCTTGTCCTTTCTTGGCCTGTGCACAGAGCTCGAGTGTTCAGGGGCCTGGTTCCCTCTGCCTTTTTACGTGCACTACAAGAAAAGACATACTAAACAGAGTGCCCCCAAGTCCTTGGACATGTTCGCCTTTCCTGTGGAAGGCATGAAGTTGGGGGTGGGACCCATTCTAGGTGGTCTGTGAAGTGAATGAACGAGGATTCTTTTTTCTTTTGTTTGGTTTTTTTTTGGTGTGTGTGTGTTTGTTTTGTTTTTTTGAAATAGGGTTTCTCTGCAGCTTTGAAGCCTGTCCTAGAACTTACTCTGTATATCAGGCTGGTCTCAACCTCAAACTCACAAAGATCCACTTGACTCTGCTTCCCAAGTGCTAGAATTAAAGACTTGCGCCACCACAAGGATTCTTATTTAGAAGGTTGGGAAGTGGATCTTCAGAGTCCTTTGCCATGGGCCTGAAGCTGTACCATTGCTAAACACTCAGGGGGAAAGATTGTTGACTCATCCTGTCTCCTACAGGCAACTTTTTGATGACTGGCTCTTAAGCAGGATTTGACTGACTCCAAGTCATCACTTGATCTAAAATACAGAATATCTTTGCAACTAGTTCAGGAGAAAAGATTCTTTACACACATACACATACACCACATATCACACACACACACACACGGAGGGGGGGCAGGATAGCTCAGTCCATTAATTCATTCACTATTACCACCTGCCAGGGTCTGTTTTCTGGTTTTCCAGTCCTGGGAGAGGAGGAGCTTCTTGGGAAGCTGAGTATGACCTACCTGCCTCAGACATACTCTTATCTCTGTATTACTTCATGACAAAAATTGTCTTGCTTAGTCTTTTATTGGCTGAAAAAGTCAGACACTTCTGCTCATGTGATTCCTTCTTGGGGCCAGGAAAAACCACGAGGCAACAGACCATAAAAAATGCTATAAGCACCTGCTCAGGTGTCTCTGGAGGCAGGACCAGTGATCAGGAAGAACATGTCAGCAGCCAGTTTAGGCCAGCTTGGTAGAACTTGTTTCAGTGACTAGGGAAGCCAGGGTCTGCTTACCAGTGAAGGCACTCTCAACACTAGCATTAACCCTGATGTGCCCTGTCACTAATAGTCCTGGTTTGACTTAGCTAAAGTGGCTAAGTGAGAGGAGACAGTCACACTCGTGGCACCACAATCTGGTGTCTGCTCATTTGCTCCATTCTAGCCGCTCTATCCCTGGTTCTGCTTCAGTGGCACCTGCAGATAGCTGGCTGGCTCTGTTCTGAGCCTGGATGAGCTCTCCGGGCCAGCCACACAGATGGCTTCTACACACAGACATGGTTGAGAATTGCCAGATGAGAATTGGGTTTCTCCCTTTCTGGCTTTATATATACATATACATACATACATATACACACATACACGTACATACATACATACACACGCACATATATTTTCTGTCTGGGCAGGTTTGCAAAGCTGTGGGTTTGGTAGGCACTAGACTTGGCTACCTGTTTTTCTCAGCTAGGTGAGGGCTGCTGCCCATGCTGATAACTGTCTCCTCCACAACTGCTTTGTTTTTTTGCATCAAGGTCTTGATTGTCTGTTCCCCTGCCCCACTCCCCATTCTTCTCTTGTATCCCATTCTTCTCTTATACTCTGGCTGAATAGTTTGCCCTGTGTGTCATGTGCACACAGGGTAATCACTGACTTGTAATTCCATTGTGGTTTCCCTCTGGCTGAAGCTTTGCCTTGTATGGGGTGGCCCCTCGTACACTTGGGTGTACTCAAGGACTACAGGATCAGGGTCACTTTTGCTAGAACTAGACCTTGCAGAGCCCACAAAACTACTGCAGCTACCCAAAACCAAACAGCAAGGGTGGGTGTGGCCCTCACTGCTCTTCCCCAGCAGGGAGAATAGCCTTATACCAAATGAGCTTGTGTGCAGGGCCTAGGTTGTCCCCTGGCTCTGTCAGCTGTATACTGGGTGTCCTTGAGCAGGGTGCTTCATGCTGTCAAGTTAAGTCTGTAAAAGTGGAAGGTTGTGTTAAAGCTCACAAAAGCTAATAGTGCAATCTCTCCATGGATGCTAGCTGTCTTTCAGAATAATTTCCTGGGGTCAGCACTCCGAGTTCCTAGAAAACACATGAGCATTGTGAGGAAGTCCTGATGAAACTGCACAGGCCTTATCCTCCTTGTTCAGGGTGAATGAGAAAGCAGCTTACCTATGGCGTCTTTAAATGACATTTCTGGTTAGTAATCAACTTGAAGACTGCCCCCTCCTACTTCCTTCCTTGTACGTTTGGGGAAGAGGTGGCCCCCATTTCAAAGCTTTTTTCCTTTGGTGCTGCCCAGAAAGGAAATCATTGTTCCTGGTTAGTGAATCATTCTTCCTGAAGCTCACTTTTTAAATGAGTTGCTGGGAGATTCTGGATGTGGAGAAGGATTTGAGCTGAACAAAGCGGGCCCTTTGCTGTCAGCTTCCCACAGGCACTGTTCATCTCACCCCTGTCCCTAGACTGCACTGTCTTGCTAGGGCAGGGCGGCTTTCTCTGTGTGTTCCGCTGTCTTTTGCTCTGGTGTCTTTTATAGGCTTCTCATACTTCTGTGTGGCTCCAAGCTTCCCAAAAGCTTGAGCCTCTGGAGCTGAGTGGTAAAATCAGGGCTGGGGCGCAGGTCTCAGTGTCTCATGTTTGCTTCCACCCCTGCCCCCCTTATGCTTTCTTTGTGTCACCCCTGCCTCTGCCAGCAGAGAATGGAAGCGAGGTCTCTATTTAAAAGGGAGAGTTGGCAGCGGAGACTGAAAGCAGAGCTCTGGCTTCAGAGCATGTTTGTTTTTCTGTGTGGTTTGTTTTTTAATGTGTGTGAGACTTCTGGCCCATCCAAAATGAGAAGACTGGGGAAAGAGGCCTAAGACGAGCGAGAGAACATTACTTTGGTTCTGGTACAGAATCCAGCCTCAGACCAAGAAAGTCACTTCTGTGTGGTACAAGCCTAGTTATTTTGATAATAACTCACTGAGGCCGGGCCTTGGTCTCTGTGTGCCCATAAGCATCTTATCTGAGGAACTCGCTGCCAGGACTCGCTGTGCCTTCATCCACCTCCCCACACACTCTGCTTCTGCCCAGAGCAGGCTATGGTTGTAGCACAAGATTACGAGTTTATTGTTTGTTGACCTAAATCCTAGTGTCTTTCTGGCCCTATTTTGGGGGGTTGGAGGTGGAGCCCAAAGAGTCTGTTGACTCATGCTGGCATCTGTCCATTCCTCTCCTGGATTTTGTAAGTGAATGTATGTATTTGAGAGAGGGAAATCCAAGTGTTTGCTCAGGACCCATGAGCCTAAAGTTGGGAAGCCACTTGACTCTGTACCTCTCTGCCAATTGTAGACCCAGGGGCTATATAATTCAGTTTAGTGAAGACTTCAGATCAGCCTTTGTGGGGAGAGCTGGGATTTCAGGGGCAAGATTGATCATCTCGGTCATCAGAAAGGGGGAATACTTGTGGTTTAGGGAGGGCACCTTTGACAGTCTCATTCTAACCCCCTCCTTCTTGTTTCTCCCCTGCAGTTGAAGGCCTCCCTCCCCTTAAGTGCCTCTTTGCATAGCACCAGCCCCACCCCCACGCTCATTGGTACTGCTATCTAGCATCATCGGGCCATGGCTGGTCGGGGAGGTGCAGCTCGACCCAATGGACCAGCTGCTGGCAACAAGATCTGTCAGTTTAAGTTGGTCCTCTTGGGGGAGTCTGCAGTGGGCAAATCCAGCCTTGTTCTCCGCTTTGTCAAGGGACAATTCCACGAGTATCAGGAGAGCACAATTGGAGGTGAGTGAACACGGAGTTGGGGGACTGGGGACCCTTGAGGAGAAAGAAAGCTGCCTGTGCAGAGACTAAATCTGTCTGGCCTGGGAGCACGTTTTCCTCAATGGGCCCTGGAATTGAATCCAGCAGTCAGTTTCATGCTTCATTCCAAAAAGTATGACTGCTAAGAATTAGCTAGAGATTGAAAATGACTTCCTGTTTTGGTCCAGCCTCTTTATTATTTGTGTGGATGTGACTACCCCTTCCACTGACCTGGCTGGCATCAGGGGGACCTCTCAGAGGGTCCTTTTTGTTCTGCAGGGCAGTATGCATGTCCTGTCCTCTCCTGCTAATCTTTACCCTTTCTGGAGCTCAGAATGTGTCATTGATTCCCCATTGGTCAGCACTTAGGAGGTAAATAAGGGTCTGGACTCAGCCTCTGGCATCTGTAATCAGTGTGACTCTCGAGAGGCCAGGGCCACCCTGGACCCGAGTCATCCTCTGCTCTCTTGCTTGGTAGAAGGTTTCCAGGCAGCTGGAGACAGAATGGGCCGCGTCAGCAGTCTTCTCTCTGCCTCCTCAGCACTGTCAGGAGCTCTAGAGGGGGAAGTGAGGTGGCGCCTCAGGCTCCTCACAGGGCTGTCATAATCCTCTGCTGGGTGCAGGGTGTGGAGAACCCTACATGTCTGTCCCATCTCCGGGATTCTCCTGCAAAGCATATTTCCTTCGGTGCCCTGTGTTCCCATCTCAAGTGGAGTCTGTATTCAAACACAGGTTGGCCATTCAGGAACGATTTTGGGTCACAGTAGGGATGGGATGGTGGCTAGCTGGAATGCCTGGAGGTGGCAGGGGTGGTTGGAAAGCCAGTCACCCAGCCGCAGCCTGGCAGAGAGAATGCCTTCCTGAAACTGAAGGTCACAGTCACCCTTGAGCTGAAATGGGTCTGTGAAGGGCAGCGGAAGGAAGGCCAGGGGGAATGGGGTCTCACCCTTTGGGGCTTGGCCTCAGGGTTCCCCTGGGTCTCCCTTATCTGACTCTTGCTGTGCTTTTCAGGGTAGCTCTCAGACAGCTCAATGCAGGCACTTCCCAGACAACACATAGGCCTCACCTGCCCTGTGTGGACAGGCTTCTACATGCCAGATCCAGCAACAGAGAGTAAGCCAGGTGGTTTCCAGTTCCTCTTTGCATAATGACCCACCTTTTTCTTACAGCGGCTTTCCTCACACAGACGGTCTGCTTAGACGATACAACGGTCAAGTTTGAGATCTGGGACACAGCTGGACAGGAGCGATATCACAGCCTAGCCCCCATGTACTATCGGGGGGCCCAAGCAGCCATCGTGGTCTATGACATCACCAACACAGTAAAGATTTTTCTTCCTTTAGTCCTTGCCCTTCTTTTCTGTAAAGCCCCAAGAATTGGGATATAAAAGTCGCATTTATTGCCTCTCACTTAGCCTTCTAGTCCCGACTGGGATATGAGCAGATTCCTGTTCATCAAGACGCTCTCACAAGAATCTTTTTTTTAAATATTTATTTATTATATATACAATATTCTGTCTGTGTGTATGNTTTGGAAGAGCAGGCAATGCTTTTAACCTCTGAGCCATCTCTCCAGCCCCTCTCATGAGAATCATAAGGGATGACGTATCAGTTGCCTTTGGCTGTGCCAGTTTTTGTTTGCTAGTGAGTGGCCCAGAGTAGAATGTCTCTGTCCCTTTGACACTCTGATCCTGTCTCCTCAGGATACATTTGCACGGGCTAAGAACTGGGTAAAGGAGTTACAGAGGCAGGCCAGCCCCAACATCGTCATTGCACTCGCAGGTAACAAGGCAGACCTGGCCAGCAAGAGAGCCGTGGAGTTTCAGGTGAGATGGCAGAATTTGGGGAAGGGTGAGCTGGCTCTGTGAGGGGGCCTTCCCAGGCCCCTCGAGTCCTGTAAAGGGACAGCAGCTTTCTTCTGCTGCCCTGCATGACTCAAGTGTGGGCCACAAAGGAGCTGTCTTTGCAGTGCTCTTTTGTGGGTGGAGTGGGGAGGTGACGCTTCTGCACGTTTGTCTTATAAACCAAATGGACTGAAACAAGTGCTTTTCTTTTTTTAACTTTATGTACATTGTGTGCAGGTGTCAGATCCCCTGGAATCACAGACAGCTGTGAGCTGCCATGTGGGTGCTGGGATTTGAACCCAGGTCCTCTTTAAGAGCAGTCAGTTCTTAGCTGCTGAACCATCTCTCCTGCCCCAGAAGTACTTTTTTTAGGCAATGCATTCATGTAGTAAAATTTAAATAGCCCAAGAAGATATAGAGAATGAGTTTAGTCTCTTCAATCCTAGAAAATCAGCATCTCTTATCCAGAATTCCCAGTTTTTTGTCTTACCAAAAATGTATACATTTATGAATCCTTTTCTTTACACAGATGGATGGGAATATGCTGTGTACCACATATACTGTATGTTACAGTTGTCATGTGTATGTGAGAGGGAGAGAGGGAAGTAGAGTATCTCCTGTAGCCTGTAACCTAGGCTGTTGGCCTTGAACTGATTCTTATTCTTCCACCTCCCAACCTCCCAAGCGTGCTCACCACTGTGAGCCACCACACCCTACTCTGCAGTTCTTCCTTTATCTAACTGAGAGCCTCCTAGGTTGTTTGTAACAGTTGAGAACTAGAAACAGTGCTGCAGGTAGTGTCCATATACTCATGCTTTTGCCCAGATGTGCAAGTATAGTTGCAGGATATCTTTCTAGAAGAATGTCTTGCCTACTAGTGATTCTGATGAGCAAGTAGGCTGAGTGGACCTGAGGAAGCTAAATAAGAATCTGCCAGTATTTGTGAACTGGGAGGTGTGTGTAGCGTGTGAGTGGGGGCTAGGTGATGCTGGTATTTTGGGAAAACAGAACAGAGGAGCCCTAAGCCTGAAACCCCTGCATTTGCCCAGTCAGTCTCTGTTTTATAAGGACCAAGAGCAGGGAAGATTTTATGCTGGACCCTAGCCCCTACTGTCTGCCAGCATTCACCTCCTGCCCTCTTCCTCACTTTCCTGAATTAGGAAGCACAAGCCTATGCAGATGACAACAGTTTGCTGTTCATGGAGACATCAGCGAAAACTGCAATGAACGTGAATGAAATTTTCATGGCAATAGGTAAATTGCATCTCCCCTGTTCTCTCTCCCAAGCAGGCTTGTGCTGATCTCTGGCAAGTCTGTGGGGTGCCTTTACTAACAGAATTCTCACCATTTTAAATTATCTGATAAAACTGTTGTCTAGCTGACTCCCAGATGCAGAACTTTCTAAAGCCTGGGCCAAAGTCTCAATGTTTATACTCCCTGCCCATGTCAAAGCCGTCCATTGCCATTCCTTCCCCCATATGACTTTAGCTCATTTGCCTTAGGAGTCATCCTGCCTGGGTTCAAATACTGGCAGTGCCACTTTTAACTGGTTTTGGCACACAAGCCCTCCAGAATTCTGGTTGTCACTGATTAGGGGAAAATATTGGGGTGACCCCACAGGTGCATTTCCCCTTCTTTCCCAAACAGCTAAGAAGCTTCCCAAGAACGAGCCCCAGAATGTAGCTGGTGCTCCAGGCCGGAACAGAGGTGTGGATCTGCAGGAGAGCAGCCCAGCCAGCCGGAGCCAGTGCTGCAGCAACTGAGCCCCCTTGCCTGCCACTGCCCCCACTCCACCAGAATGACCCGACTGGAATCCACTCTAACCAATCGCACTTAATGACTCGGGCCACCACTGGGGGCAGGGGAGGGGTCCATCATGAATTCTCTGCATAACTTTGATCCTAGGCCGAAGGGAGTTATTCCACCTGCACCTTTCTGTACAAATACTAATTCAATTTTAAGTCTTAAGTCACTTTTTTAATATATATGATCTTCTGCTCTTCCCAGTCCTCTTTCTGCTGCTCTCCCACTTGCCCTTTGCTGGTAGTAGCTACGCTCCTGAGCCCCTGGTCTTTGGGGACAGGGGTTGGAGCAGTTACCCTTTCTTTCCTTCTTGCTGGAGAGCAGACTCAGCAAGAGCACCCACATCTTACCTTTCTGGGAGTGGTCTTGGTCCCAGGACAGTGGATAGGCCCTGGGCTGGGGAAGGGACAGGCGGCACTTCCCTCAGCTGGCTGTCCTCAGGCTGCAGCCCCTCCCCATCTGACTCCCAACTGGGAACGAAACCGCAGCATTACTTAAGCATCACTTGTGACAGCCACACACCATGGCCCAGGACCCCTCCACCCTTGGTCACTCTGACCTCTGGCTCTGAGCCCTGTTCTGACCAAATCACGATGATGAGTATTGGGGGGGTCAAGGGGGGAGTGGGAGGGGATGGAACCAACTTTTTCTGTATTTTGTATTGTATGTTTTCTTCAACATGTAACCAATCAGTATCTTGTCAATATAGTCAGCCGATCGATCGACCTCACACTTGTCTTCCTTGTCTTTCTCTGGCAGAGTTTATCAGGCCATACATATCCTCTCTATTTTTCTTGAAGTTAATATAAATGAATCATCCAGTCTGATTAAATGGCTCTACCCTCTGCATGTGAGAGGATGCTGGTGGTCATGGTAACCAAAAAAAAGAGGCCCTGCTGTTGGCAGCTCTGATAGTGTAGGAGGATAGAACTGACCTGGAACTGACCCCTGGCTCCCCTCAGCTTACATTAAAGGATATGCAACCTGTATTTGAATATTGTTGGTGTCTATAGTGACCCCCGAGGGGTTTTGTTTCATTTTGTTTTTTGGTAGAACTCTGAGACCCATCTTTTTGTCCTCTCCCTGAAGAGGACCACTGAGGATTGATCCTAAGAGCAGTGCTGCAGCCCATCTCCACCTCTGTCCTCCACAGCTCCCCCGTGCCAGGTTCAGCACTGTCTATCCTGGTTCAGGACCATCCCAGCCCTTTGCTGCTCCCTGCTGGGGCTGTTGCTATTGCCTAAGTCCACACTCAACCTCCGGTTTATATCAGAGCCGGAAGCCTGGTTATTGGTGTGCTTACTACCTAAGATGCCTCCCTTGGCCACCTCCTCCCTGCAGCTCCAACCCTCCACCCCTAGGAAAAACGCTGGGGGACTTCAAGGTTGCTGCACACATCTCGGTTCTCGGTCGTTTAATGGGTCAGGATCGGTTGGAGTTCTTAGGTCCGTGGCTCCTGTGTCTTAGGGCCTGTCTTGTTGGGGCATCAGGTGGAGGTAGCGACCTGTTTTGTCCCAGGACCCACAGATGGCCAGAGGGTGTCAGGCTGCAGGTCATTGCAGCAGGATCTATGTTCCGTGGGAGTTGCATTTGCCGGTGCACTATCTGCTTTATGCGGTAACCACCCCTGACTGGGTCATTTGACTCCTGTTGCCGCTGACTGGTCACCATCAGGTCCTCCGGAGCAAAACCGTCTTCATCTGGAAACTTGCATTGGCACGGCCGTTGCCCTGCACCACAGGCATATATCATCCTTGAGCAGCTGCACGGGTAGTGTGACCACTTGATTTTGTTCAGCCAAAGCCACACTGGGACATCGAGACGCTGCCCGGTAGAGAAATGGCTCCCTACCCACCCATCCGAGAGAGAGCAACTGCTGCGAAGGGCACGAGGGCTCCCCCCTCCCCCCATCTTCTGGGGGCCCGCCCACTCTTCGCATTCCAAGGGTCAAAGGCTAGCAGAGATCAAGTCCGCTGTGTCCATTGTCCTTGCGAGCAGCAGGTTATTAGTGATCTAGTCTCCCACTGATGCTGTTATCTGGGACCATGCTCCTCCCTGGGCGCTTCTCCATCTACAGCAGAGGGCAGGAGGCTGTGAAGGAATTGGTTCACCTGAATATGCGGGATTTCAACTCCACCCCAGATGGGATTGAGCAACAAGGTTGAAGAGGTCTGCCCTGCCCTTCCCTACCCTCTTTAAGAATCAGGCCTCGGGCAAGGAAGGTTGTTCCAGGACCGAAAGAGGGACCTTCCTGGTCTTCGTGGAAGAATAGGATCCGGACCTTTCATAGTCCTCAAGTAACAGATGGAGAAGAAAATGGCTAATTCTCTGGCTCACCACCACTACCACCACCACCACCACCGGGGAGGCAGGGAAAAGATGAGACTAGGCGGGGAGGAAGGGAATGATTAAGGATATTTGTTCAGCTTTAAAGCTGGGCGAGCCATATTTGCCTGTTCATAGAACAAAAATGGGGACCGTTCCATGCCCGCCATATCTGCAGTTTGGCCGGCACTGACTGACTGACTGACTGTCTCTGGTTTTTTTTAATTCACTCGTTTACACACAATCTCAGTATTTCAGTCAGTCAGTCATTCTCACACACACACAAAAACAATTCCCTAGGCAGGGATTGTTTCATTCTTTACCTCAACAGCATGACCCACAACTACACCTCTGTTCTTTTGAAAATAAACTGTTTAACAGCAACCTAAGTACAGAAAAAGCTGAATGTCAAAGATAGTTCATCTGTGTCAACACCACACAGCGCAAAATGTAGAATTCTACATTTCGTCGCTATTGGAGCTACAATTCTGAGTCACTGGGGTAGGCTTTGGCAGTGTGGGAGCCAACCATGGTCCAGGCCTGTTCTTCCACCTATGGATTTCAGAAGGGCGGAGCCCACAAATCCTCCAGACTGCCAGTGTTCCGGGGTTCCTCTTGTTCCCAAGAGAACAGCAATTATAACTATCCCGGATAACTTTTAAAAAAAATTAGAAGAAATTAGCGGTCAACCTAGGGTGCTCAATCGAGCAACATTTGGCTGTCTGTAACCAAGAAACAGGACAGAAGTCTAGAAGGCCAAGGCATGGAGAGCGGCAAGGGAAGACTACGACTCCCATGGTGCGCCGGGGCAGCGACGCCTGCGCACTGTGCGCCGGTTGCCCATGCGGCCCTAGGGCTGGGAG
>LOJH01007213.1:24556-35006 GCA_001685095.1 Ellobius talpinus
ACACACAGACAGAATATTGTATACATAATAAAAATAAATAAATATTAAAAAAAATTGTTGGTCTAAATAATAATGTAGAAAAATTAGGATCTACAATTCATATCAACATCAGGATAGTCTAGATAGCTAAAAGATTTAAATGTTAAAATATATAATATACATAAACCTACTACACAGGACTGGAGAGATACTCAGAGATTAAGAGCACTGACTGCTCTTCTATAGGACCTGAGTTCAATTCCCAACACCCACATGGAGGATCTTAACTGTCTCTAACTCCAGTTCCAGAGGATCTGATGCCAGGCATATACACGGTGCATAGACATACAAGTAGGCAAACATCTACACACATAAAATAACAAATCAATCTAATTTTTTTTAAAAAAAATCTAAAAATGAAATGAAAAATAGCCTCCTCAAAGGACTCAATAATAACTATTTTAAAACTCCTAAGTTACAAGAGTACTTTTTGGAAAGATAATTTTGTAACTCTGGAGTATGACTGGCCTTTGTAACTATAACACTCCAGAGGCCTTAAGGAAAAAGATACACTTTCCACTAGATGAAACAAAAATTGTCTGCATAGTGAAGGAAAGTTACTTAAAAATCAAAGCTAAAGACCAAATTGGAGAGAAAAATGCCTGTAACTGGCACTGTAGTCAGGGCTATTTGTCTAATGTATGATGAATTGCTAGAAATCCACAAGTGTAAAGTAAAAATGGGCAAAAAGTACATGACTGAAAAGCAAAGCAATCCTCAGAGGCTGTTGTACACTCTGGAATACTCCCAGTAAAGAGAAGGCCTGTCATCGTGACTCTGGCATTGTTTCTAGATATTACTATGATACATATGGTAAAATAGCAAGATAGAACCAAGTGGTAATTTTGTATTGAATTAAGATGTAAGATGGAAAATTTTTCATTGCATTTTCATGGCTATTATTTCAGGAAACTAATTCTATTAAGTCTGTAGTTTTAGTTGACTGAAGCATTTGAACTTTATAAGAAAACATAACTTTCCCTTTCTTCACTTTTTATAGAGTTTAAAGATTTTCAGAAATATGAAAAAAAGTAAGTTCATTTGTAATTATTTTTTCGAATGTATCCAAAACTTCTGAAATTATACAATTTTTGGTATAATCATCCTATGAAAGAAGTTAACAATATCATTCCCAAACAGAACTGTGGGTTGGAGCGATCACTCAAGCCTTGACTTCGTTGGGCTCCAGCAGGCTAATGTTGGGAAGGGGTTTCTGTTTACAGACAGAATTATAATTACTACAATGTTTGGAATTTTCTACCCATACTAAGATGCTTAGATTAAATGTTATTTAAAACTCCTAGCAGTCTAACCTGAGATTCATTTTCTTTGAACACAGTAACAGCAAAGCATATTGTGAAACAAATGTGTTGGTTTAATGAAACAAGCAAAGCATTGATGCAGTTCCATTTTTACATGGGTTACCAGCAGTAAAAGTCTGTTGCTTACTATTTTGCTGCATTGTAATGAAAATAAAAACCCATGAGCTCTTTAAACTCTTGGAATTCTCTTAGACACCTTATTTACAATTACAAGGTCTATAAAACATGATGATATGACTCTTAGAAATTTGATCCACTTGGTTAGTCAGGAAGGACTAAATCGTTGATATTATGCTGGTACAATAGGAAGGGACAAAGAACACCAAGGAAACTTGGAAAGCAAACCTCAGGTAGATAGTTGAGTGCTACTTTACCCTTCTAGGCTTGTCCTTTATTTTTTTCATCCATAAAGTTTATAACCTCAATAGTCTGCCATCATTACCATCATACTTGACCTCTGAGATCATCTTTTAAACAATATAGCTAACGTCTGGTTGGGAAATATGTCTTCCCCCTAGAATTAGTCAAGAATGACTTTAACATTTCAAAAGGAAATTACAGGAACTGGGGAAGTGACGTAGACAAAGACAAACGCGGGACTGACCTGTACAGTCAGCCAGAAGTTTATTGCATCAGCTTATTTAGGAAACACTCACTTTTCTTTCTCTAGATATAACAATATTTTGGGAGAGCAAAGAAACAGTAACTTCAGGTAGATTTATGTTGGCAGATCTTTGGGATATGGTTGGAGACTGAGCCTTCTTTTTTATGTAAAAACTCTCAGGGCATCCTCTAAATATAGGCTAGCCGTATTTTTGTTTTTCAGCTACTTTGAATCTATATTCTTTGGCTACTAAGAACTGTATCAAGTCCTCAAATTGACCCTGGGTTTAGACCTGAATTAGCTTAGACTTGTATACCTGTCCTCCACCCCTTCCAGATACTCAGGACTGAAGAATTCCCTATGTTCTTTCCCAATCTGGATCTCTCATTGGTCTGAGGTTAAGTTTTTAATGAAAATAGCATTTTTATCTGTTAATTTAAGCTAGAATTTCTGGCTCCCTTTTTCTTTATTTCTATGAATATTTTTTTGAATGCCTGCTATAGGCCAGACATTGTGGAAGGCACCTGGTGTATGGTGGTCAACAAGATAATACTGGCTGGCTCTTAGGATTTTGTGCAACTTAAGTCTAGTGAGGGATTCAAAAATTAAGCAAGTGAGCTCCCAAGCACATACATAATAACATGATGGATGCTATTAAAGGAAACAAGAGTAATGATGAGAGAATGAAAAAAGTAAGGTTAGTTGGTCATTTTACTACTCTGTTCTTTGGAGGGGCCTGACACCCAGCTCCCAAATCAATCATATGGAGTCTTATTCTTTCTTATGAATGCCCAGCCTTAGCTTGGCTTGTTTCTTGCCAGATTTTCTTAAATTATCCTGTCTATCTTTTGCCTCTGGGCTTTCATCTTTCTATACATCTTTCTTTACTTCTTACTCTCTGGCTTTCTGTGTAGCGGGGTAACTGGCCCCTGAAGTCCTCTTCTTCTTTTTTTTCTTCCCTTTCTCTTTTTCTCCTTCTATTTATTCTCTCTGCCTTCCAGTCCTGCCTATTCTCTCTCCTGCCTATTGTCTGGCTATTCAGCCCTTTATTAGACCAATCAAATGTTTTAGACAGGCAAAGTAACACAGCTTCACGGGGTTAAACAAATGTAACATAAAGGAATACATCTTTGCATCATTAAACAAATGTTCCACAGCATAAACAAATGTAACACATCTTAACCGAATATTCTACAACAGTAAGGTGAGGCTGGAAAGACAGGAGAATAGTTACATTCTTATTGGTCTTGCTAAGTAGAGTTTAAGTGCAATGAGACACCATAAGAGGGTTTAGACAGAGATGCTATGCAATCTGTTTTTATCCTGATTGCTGTATGGAGAGTGGATTAGAGGTGACAAAAATGGAACTTGCCAACCATGATGCCCAGTGATGCCTACTTTGAGCTGAAAAAAATTTCAAGTAAATTTTGTTACTCTCTGTATGTGTGCACGTGCTCGTGAGCATGCACACATACATGCATGCATCATGGGGTGGGGGCACAAGCCTCAACTTGTTCACAAGACAACTTTGTAGAGTTGGGTTTTCCCTTCTACCTTTACATGAGTTCTAGGGAACAAGCTCAGGTCCTCAGACTTACATGGTAAACTCCTTTACCAGATGAGCCCTAGTGAGACATTGTAATTGCTCAGAAATACTACAGTTGCAACTCATAGAACTGGAGCATAAGCAAAACTAATGGTCTTCTAACTAAGAATTCAAGTAATTGATGAAGTAGTTAACCTCTCATTCCATATTGCTTTATGTCATTCTTGTATATGTATTTGTGTTTGCCTGTGTACACACATATACGCACATGTGTGGTCTGAGGTTGATGTCAGGCATCATCCTCAACCATGTATCTACCTTACTTTTGAGGTAGGATCTTTCACTGAATTTAGTTTACCAATTGACTATATTAGCTGGTCATCAAGCCCCAAGGATCCTGCTGTCTTTATTTCCCACACGCTGGGATTATAGGCACATGACTGCCAGCCATGTCTTGCTTTTTGCCTGGGTGTTGGATATCTGAACACAATGCCTCATGCTAACTCATCAAGCACTTAACCAAATGAGCCATCCCTCTACCACAGCTTTGCTTCATTTATAAGTTTATTCATAGGCAGATTTTTTTTAACCATGTGGTTTCAGGCTTCTGATGGAAAAAATTAGTTTCTTCCTGGTTGCTTAAACAACAGTCTGATGACTAGTGAAAATTGGTCTAATGTTGGACTGGTTCATTTGCCTCTGCCTGAATAAACTCTTACCAGTATATTTAACATCCCAATTAGGCAGGATAATGTGTCTTATATTTAGCCACATAGTTATATATGGTCACTGATTACTTAGTAATGACATAAGACCATGCCAATGTACCAACAATGGAAGTCAGCCCAAGTTATTAGTCATTTCATTCTCCTGTAAGTAGAAATAGGTCCACTTGATGAGTGGAAACTGAAAATTGGGGAGGATGTAAAGGGGAAAATTAAGCTGTTTTATCTGAAGAATACACATTGAGCAGGCAGCATAAAAATAACTTGAGACAAGGCACAGGTAAAATAACATTTCCCTCTAATATATATTTGCTAAATCTTTGCTGTCTTTGTTAAAAAGAAGAAAAAGAGAGGAAAGAGAAAAGAAACAGTAATCTTCTTTGGGACAAATATATTCTCTCAGTTCACATGTAGAGATTATTATCGTTCTTTCCCACCCATCTTCATCCAATGTGCTCCTGTCTATCCTCAGTTCCCAGCCCAGCTCTTGACACACAGTACTAAGTAAGTATGCACTTAATTGGAGATGACTGGAATCTACTGTGTATTCTAGCGATTACTACTCAAGTATCCTCCAGAAAGGAAATGTTCTAGATGTTTCTAGAAGCCTAATATTACATATTTATGTATAAACACATGCATGCAGTTCTCACATTGCATTTTGAAATGTTAAGAATAAGCAAAAGAGACTATATAGCAATTTCTCCTTACTTTTAAGTTGTTTCAGAGAAAGTTTCCAAAAACCTGAGAAATTTTTATTCCTGTAAGACTAGGCACATATAAAATGTAGATCCAGTTTTACAGAATTCCTTTTAAAACTTGGTAGAAACTGGTACATATTTATATTAAGGTGTTAGGAACACACACACCTTTTTAGGCCTATGCATATTAAATACAACAGCAAACCAAGCAACATAACAATGACTTTGGGAGGCTATGGCCCGAACTCAGAATCATCTATGCGAAAAAAATTTGCTGGAAAGCAAGAAAGAAATTTAGGAGTAGAGGACAATGTAAGAGAAACCTCAGCTTGCACAGATGAACTAGTGTGAGATGTGGAAAGCATACTATGAACTGATCAGAGGACAAAGATAAATTCCAAAGCCGAATGTGAATTTTCTTTTGGTCCACTGTACATGAATTCTATTAGTTCTTAATAAATACTGAGTCAGAATTAGAATTCCCACTATAGGCCACCAACCAGATCCCAAATCATGACACAGAGACTTGTCATTAGTTATGAATGCTTGGTCTTATCTTAGCTCTTGTTTTTAATCCATTTCTCTTTATCTGTGTTTTGCCTCAGGGCTTATATAACTTACTCCTTGTCTGGCTAGCTGCTGCCTGGATTCTGGCCCCAACTGTCTCCCCCTCTCTTTCTACCCCATTCTCTCTTCTCTCTCATTCCTTGAGCCTAGATTTCTTCTCTTACTTATTCTCTCTGCCCACAAGTCTTGCCTATCCCTCTACTGCCTAGCTATTGGCCATTCAGCTTTTTATTAGACCAATCATGTACCTTAGGCTGGCAAGGTGAAACAGCAACACATCTCTGCATAATTAAGCAAATGCAGTGTAATCAAATGCAACACCCCTTTACATAGAGTAATATTCCACATCACCATTCCTTTGACACATTTTCTTACATTTTGTGTCATTATATAATCTGTTTGCAAATAAAGTAAATCTTGCTTGGCATGGCTATTCTGGCCTGTAATCTCTGTAGTTGGGACACTGAGGCAGGAGTACCACCACAAGTTCAAGGCCAGCCTGGGTTACATAATGAGTTCAGGCCTACAGACTGAGAGCTTCCCCCTCCCTATCTAAATTATAATATAAAAATATAATTTCAACCATTTAGAACATGTTTAATGTGATACTGATATATTTATTTTGGAGAATTGCTTGGGAGGAAATGTTTAATTTCAATAATCATGCAAGCAAATAAATGGTCATCTAAATCTGTTGTCATTCATTACCCAACATAATTTTCTACTGATTACAGGTGTTTGTAATTCTTCCCCACCAAGCAAGCCAGCAGAATGTGTTCAGCCAAAAAATTCCAGCTCCTTTCTGAATTTTGGTATGTGTATTATTTTATAGCATAGTTTAAAATGTATATAAATTGGTGTTGGAGAGATGGCTCAGTGAATTAAGAGTACTGGATACTCTTTCAGAGGACCCAGGTTCAATTCTAAGGTAGTTCACAACTGTTTTTAACTCCAGTTCCAGAGGAGCTGGTGATGCCCTCTGTTGGTCTCTGAAGGCACTGCAAACATATGGTGCACAGACATACATGGAGTCAAAACACCAATACATGCAGAATAAATTAATGCTAAAGATTGTAGGAAGATCAGAAAATGTAATACTGCTAGGTAGATATACAGTTGCCCAAATATAATTTTATTTTAGAGGAAGAAGCAGAAAATGAGGGAGCAATCTCTGTCATTATAGTCCTTGTCTAATTTGAGAAGATACTTACTAGAAATGCTCTATTACGGGCTGGAGAGATGGCTCAGAGGTTAAGAGCACNAAAAAAGAAAAAAAATAAATGCTCTATTACTCTATAGTTATGCTCTATAGTTAAAAATATAAAATCTGGTCTGCATTTCTTTAACTCAATATTTCAATTGTTACAATTTAAAAGTGAAGATTTGTATAAAATTAGTTAAAAACATTCATATGGAACATTGTATGAACTATGAAAAAAATGCAACTTTGCCTTGATTGCAAAAGTTTTCTGCTTTCTCCTTTTCCCTGAATCCCTTGAGTGATGTATGGACCATCTGACTTTACATTGCTGTGGCTCTGGCACGAAACCTTACCTGTATTCATGTTGCTTCTTCTCACACATGCCTAGATTTCAACAGTTTGTGTACTTGAAAGCAACACTTATATTTCATTTTCCCTTTAATAATGGCAATATAAGTTATAAAATCATGTTATTAAAATATTTCAGTTGCTCTGATGATGCATACCTGTAATTGCAGCATATGGTAAGTTGAGGCAGGAGGATCATGACTTCAGGACCAGGCTGGGCTTGCATTTCTATCTCAGTTTTTCCCCTAAGTTGAAATTAAAAAAGCATGTGATTCATGCTTACTTTTCCTGAATTGACCCATATAGAGAAAACAGCAGTGTAA
The DNA here is from genome assembly GCA_001685095.1 of Ellobius talpinus. NCBI lineage: Eukaryota > Metazoa > Chordata > Mammalia > Rodentia > Cricetidae > Ellobius > Ellobius talpinus. Next base: position 31,933 of record LOJH01007213.1, read on the forward strand.
ATCTGTTCTAAAGTGTTAAGAATTGGATAGCAAATCAGGTCAAATATAGGCATTTGAAATTTTAGTTGTTCTAAGTAGTCACATTTCATGTCCTCACCCCTTTTTCCAGTATTCTAAAATCCAAGTATTCATTTCCACATTTCCACATAAAAGTACTTATTTTCATTCAATTTTTTTTGTCTCCAGGTTTTGGAAATCGTTTTTCAAAACCCAAAGGACCAAGGAACCCACCATCAACTTGGAATATTTAATAAACCACTGAATTTATAAGAATATTGGCTGCATATGTGCCTACAAATAAAACGACTAGAATACTGCTATAATAATAATAATATCAATAATGAAGATATAGTGTGTTAATAGCTTTCAAAAGGGAAGCTATATTAAAAAAAACTTCCAACAACCTTGTATTTTCATATGTTTGACATTTAGTTGGGAATTGTCAATAAAGTTTATCACTTATGTTTCAAACTGGATTTATTTTTCGCTTTTGGAAGTTATTCTATTTTATTTTATAATTCATTTTTATTTCATAAGCATTTGTGTTTTGCCTGCATGCATATCTGTGTGAAGATGTCAGATCCCCTGAAACTGGAGTTATGAGCTGCCTGCCATGTGGGTGCTTGGAGTTGAACCTGGATCCTCCGGAAGAGCAGCCAATGATCTTAACTGCTGAAAATCTCTCTAGTTCCTCTATGTAAATTTTTGTTTTGAGATGATGTCTTTTTATGTTAATCTTGAGTCTTTAAGGTAATAGGATTAAAGGCACACAGTCAAGTCCTGCACAAGCATTCATTTTAATATAGGTGTGTAAGAATTTGATATTAACTAAAGTTCTCTTTATAAAATATTTTTATGTGTACAAGTTACAAGTGTTTTTGCCTGCATGTATGGATATATACCACCTATGTGTAGTGCACACCAAGGCCAGGAGAGGGAGTTAGATCCCCTTGAACTGGAATTACAGGTGGTCCTTTGCTTGTGGGTTCTGAGAACTGAACCAGTGTCCTTAGCAGAGTTCTAAGTGCTCATAACCGTCTGAACTATCTCTCCAACCCTTCTACATTGGCTTAATAGCAAACTTCTTTTTTAATAAACAGGTGTTGCTATGCAGCCCCAGGCTGGCCTCAAACTAATGGTTCTCCTACTTCAACCTGAAGAATGCTGACATTACAGGTGTGCTCCATCATGACTGCCTAAAGGTTTTATTTAAAAAACAAAAGAAAAAACACTCTTGCCTTGTGTTTGCAGCACAAAATTACTGCTGTGGCAATAACTGTTCCCAGGGTATTATTTTTGTCTAAATGGAGTATACCTCCCCCACCTTCCCAAATGTGGAAAAGAAATATTAAAGAGAATGATGTACAAATAATGGCAGTGATCATTTTTATATTGCTATAACAGTGTTCAACTATATTCCATGTAAGTTTTTACCAATTCTACAAAAATAATCAGCAGCAGTTACTTTTTGCTAGCACTTTAAAATTATTTTGAATTCTTTTTTGATAGTGTTTTCTTCATAGAAAAGGCCCCATATAAACCTGTACAATTTATGTTCATAATTATTTAAAGGTGCTGGTAGTTTGAAAATGTATTTCCGTAGGACTATGGATTCTCCTAAGTAAATTTCAAATCTACATTTACACAGTAAATAAGTTAATGGATATTGTTTTAAAAGATTCACTTTACTTTCCCATTCCTTTGGATATTTTTACTTAAGAAACTACAACCTAGCAATAATGTTATTTGTGCTTTAATACTTTCCGTTAGGAAACTCAATGCTAGGACTAACTGAAAGGTATTGTTACTTGCTCATTGTAGTACAATGCATACCCAGTAGGTGTTCAGGAACGCTATTTTAAGCTATAACTTTTATTGCAGAAGTTCACTCTGCTTAAGTTACTTCTCTGGGAACTAGTGTTAAACCGTAGTGCTTCTTATATGCTTAGTATATCATTGTAGCCAATTATTAAACAAAATTTCTGAGGAAACACTATTTCCTGACGAACAGTGACGATTTTTTTAAGTGTTGTCAGCTTGACAAAGCTTTTCCACATTTGCAAATTTATATTTATGGCTTGAAAAAAATTAAACGATTTCTATCGAGAACTTTTCGTTAAGTATAGTTGTATGTTCAACATAAATGCTGGATTCTACCTTTTCAAGCACATAAGGGAAGGTGGGGGCTGCGCTCAGGGCACTCCTAGCACCTGCCTTAAGCCTGTAGCTGTAACCACAGCAATGCCATTGAAAACGCTTCTATTTTTTTCCCCCTGAATAGCAACCCCGCTATACTTTACAGCAAAATCGTCATTTTACACATTCCGAAATTCTTTTTCTCGTCGTTGGTCAAGGGTAAAGGGCTGGAGATTCTTTTACGTCACAAAGGCTAGGAGAGAAATACGACATTGAAAAGTCACTATGGAGACCACCTACTCCGGGCAAGATGAAGAAGGAACACTGTAAGAGGACCGCCTGAACATACCGCCAGACCCTGAAAGCTATTAACATTGTTTGGGCCGTTAGGGCGGTTGGCGGTAACTCGCCGGCCGGCGGCAGTTGCGTCGCACTCCGAAGCGTGCCTGAGCGCACGCTCCTTCTCTGCTCCTCCACTCAGAGAGCCGGGCACACGGCAGGCAGTGGAACTACAACTCCCGCCAGGCCTTGCGCGTCCAGGGCGCTTTACAATAGAAGCTCGGTTGGCGAGGTCTGCGGAGAGGTGCCGGAACTGTCGTTTCCGGCATGTTCAGCTCTACGAGAAGGACGGAGCAGTGGAGGGCGGAGGAGAGACTCCAATGCCCAGAGGGCCATGCGCGGGCGACGCTTGCGCGAATCGCGGACGGGGGGGCGGTCGGGCCATTTAAATGTGTGTTTGTGGGTGAAATGGCTGCGCAGGTCGGAGCGGTTCGCGTAGTACGGGCGGTGGCGGCGCAGGAGGAGCTGGACAAAGAAGGGAAGGAGAAATCCCATGTTGGGGTCTCCCCGCGGGGAGTGAAGCGGCAACGCCGGGCGAGCAGCGGGGGTTCTCAGGAGAAGCGGGGGCGGCCGAGCCAGGACCCCCCTCTCGCTCCCCC
>LOJH01007214.1:0-22366 GCA_001685095.1 Ellobius talpinus
TTTATTAATTAACCAATGAAAGCAACAGATAGATAGAAGACACTCCTACATCGAGAAACAAGCAGAACCACTTGATGAGGTTTTGATGTGGGACAGCAGCTGTAGCAATGGAAAGGATATGACAAGTGTCAATGCTAGGAGACGCATCGCCTAGATGATACAGCCATCTCTGGACTGGCCTTGGGAAGGTGGTGGGTGGCTTTGGTTGTCGTACCAAAACCTTGAGTCTCAGAGACTGGGGAGATGATAATGTCACTAAAAGATATAATAACTAAGAAAGAGGATGTCCGAAAAAGAGATTTGGGTTGGGACTTGGTTTGAGTTTGAAGACTTGCAGACACTGTTGTCCAACCGTTAGTTCAAACCTGCCCATGCCAGGATGACCAAGCTAAAGGCAAATGAACGGATTCCATGAGGCAGCCTCAATTACATCACAGGGCCCAATGTGCCACCTCTGCTTAGTTTATCTGGGAAATATTATAGAAAATATTTACTCTCGTTGAGTTTGGACCTGAGAATGGGGATCACAGCACCTATTCTAATATTCTCCGGTATTATTACTGCTAGTAACTCTTTATTGGGGAAATCAAATAGCCATAACTTTTCACTGTTGTTGGAAAAGCTTACGGGGTGAGTCACTGACTCCCCATAGAAAAGCCCTGTCTACACGAGGTAGGTAGTAAAATTAAGTTCCAATAAATGCTTCAGAAGAGTGTTTCATTTCAGAAAGCCTTGCATTTTTCCCTTATTGGAAGTGAGTGTTACAGGACATTAAAAGTCTCTGTGTCCTATGTGGTGTTTAATATAAACACTCCATTTTTTTCCTTATTATACCCAAGATCAATACTAAAATCTGTAAGCAGGGAGAAGTGGTGGCAGGAGCGCCGGCATTTCCAGCACAGTGTCATTAATGAAACACTTCAGACAACACCTCTCTTCTAAACAACCCAGCAGTCGGCACCACTGACTCTCATTTAGGAAAAACCAAAGCTTTGAGAGGTGCCAGGAGGTAGTCAAGGTAAGGGCCGAGCCTGTGTCTAGAGATCCCATTATTATCTCATGTGCATGTGTGTAGAACCCTATATTAACTGTTAAGATAACTTCTTCAGTCTTCCCCAGAGTGGAATTTGGAGGTCACTGTCAGACCTGTTCCAGCTGGACAGGCCAGGAGGTTGAATGACTTGGTGACAATCACAAGGACAGTGGCAGTGCTAAGACACTGGCCAGTACTCTCTCTCTCAACTTCCCACCATGCACAGGCACTGTCTCCTGGATGTTGCAGGACTAGCCCAGCCCCTGATGCCCCTACATGTGCCAATGAAGAAGTAGCCTGAAAACAAATTGCCCTTTTGCTAAAACTGTCAAAGACTCCAGACTCCAGATGAGACTGTATTACCTTCACCATAGATGGCTAACAGAGGTCACTGCAGGTCAAAGGTTCCTTTTACTCTGGCTCACGTGCCAGAGATAGAGGCTCCCAAGTGTCCACTGAGCAACCTCAGGAGAAGGTGGAATACCCTTGCATGGTATAAAGGTTCTTGAAAGTGACTTAAAATTACTGAGCCACTTGGAGCCACCTTTGCATTGCAGGGCTTGTCAGCAACAGGAATCACATACTCTAACCCTGAGTGCAGATGTGTCTAGATAGAGGTGAAGGGCAGCCAAAGAAAAGCCAGGCCTCATCTGATTCATCTCTGCTACCCCCCAAGGTCCCTTTCTCCACAGCTGCTGCTGTCTCTCTCCTTGCCCTGCAACCTCTATGCCACTCACCGGACCCCTGCCACCTCCTCTTCATGGAGGGCAAATGGCATCCACCTCTTTCAAGATCACTGAGGGAAACTAAGAACATTCTTCGGGACCCGTTTTCCTTTACGATTTAGGGACTGTCCAAGGAAAATGTCTAAAAACTGTTGGCAGGATTATTCCAATCCAGAAGGAAAGACATGGGAGTTAACGTTTCCCATTCCAGGTTCTTTGCATGCTTTCTCTTTTATTTCCCAAAAAGTTTTACAGAACAAATGATGGTGCCCATTGTATAGATAAGAATAGTGAGAATTCAAGGAATTAAGCTACTTAGAAGATACAATTTTACCGCTTCAGAAGTTCCAAGTCTGTCTAACTCCGAAAGTGCCAGCTAGAGCCTACTAGAAGAATCGGGAAGAATGGACTTCCACCTTCCAGTCAGGCAGTTCCAGTCAGCTGCAGCTCCCCTGCCCCGCCCCATCCTGCTTCCTCCAGCCATAGGGGAAAGGAAGCTTGTTACCTTGGAGCCTATAGACCCACTTCCTGAGCCAGCCTGGGGTGCTGAGCACACACATGGTTGGGCTTCCCCACGCCTGTAGACTTGCCTAACCACCCGCTAGCCACATCTGGAACATATTTTAAATTACTTTTAACCACAACTGCAAACAACTCTGTGTGTGTGTGTGTGTGTGTGTGTGTGTAAAGTCTAAGATACTAAGCTAGTGGCCTGGACCACTTGCTAAAGCTCTACACTAGAGGCCTGTGTCCCCACTTCCTATGTCTCCCGGGCTCTGCATAGGACACCTGAGCTGCTTGGCTGGGACTGTTGCTCTGAGGGCATACACAAACTCTCCAGTCTCTTTTAGACTCTCAGACTCTATTTTAAGTGGAGTAGTGGGAACTAGTGTAGGGTGAGCTGGGGTCAAACAATCAGCTTTAGACCCAAACAGCCACATGGGAATCCTAGACTTCCTGGATAGATACTGACCCTGGGTGAATCACCTAACTCCACAGCCTCTACCCCCATAAGAGGGCTGCCAAGAACAGTGAGATTATGAAAGGTACATGATCCTTCCTAAGCTTTCCAAGTACAACCTTTCGCTCTCTCCTGCCCCCTCCCTAACATTGGCTTAGGCCCCAAGTGACCTCCCTTGGGATATTAGCTTAGGTTTAACCATGTTGACGATTACTTCCTGCACATATTAGCTACAAAGCAATCTCTATTTTGTTTTTATTGTCCCCCATGTTGGATGAGAATAAAATCGCTCATTCTCAACAACCCTTTAAAGAAAGAATTCTGCCTTATGTAGGCTCCCACTAATGGAGTTCTTTATTCCAGAACAGGAATAAGGAGTGTGCAATGGTTGGTGTTTGTTCAGAGAGAGAGAGAGAAGTAAAAATTGTTAGAGTATGTTTATGTGAAAAGGTATTTGGACTGTAGGGAAAGGAATTTTTCAATAATCAGTCTATAATCTTGGACTCTGATGGGTTTCCTACTGTGTGGAGGTATTCCCAGAGTCTACACCTGGGTGTGAGGAAGGAACAAGTAGAATGGTATTACCAAAGACTGACACCCTGGAAAATTCTCCCTATCAGAAAATTCTCCCAATTCTCCCAGGAAGTGACATGCAGTACCAGACATTCCCATTAAAGATCAGGAGCGTGATAAAAATAGCTATTATTTCATGGGGTAAGTAGGTGAGGGCTATAAAATTTAGTCTAAAATCAGCAAGGCTCCTCCTGTTGGCCAAGAAAGCACACTTTAGCCTGCAGCTTCCTAAGGCATCTCATGCAGCCACCCCCATCCAGACCCCGTCATTATGAATAAGTGTATATCTCAGCTTTATTGGGGCTACAGCTATGTCTTCCTAGCCTACTCTTCGAAGAGAGTTTTCCCATTCGGATAGATTTTCAGGGTGACTTTCTGACCCAACTCTTGAAAAGCAACAATCATCAGACCCTCCTAACTATCTTGTAAAATGAAGAAAACCATACCATCTTTATTCAAAATATGAGATGCTATCCAATCCCGGACCTCATCCAGTCCTAGACCTCAGAGTTTTTGAGGAACTTTGCTGCTTGCCTTCTGCCTGTTCCCCTCACCCTTTGGCCATTCCTGGAAATAACTGCCCTTCCAGTTAAGCGTACTTTGACTAAATAATTTATTCCAGCTGTTCACTCCTCTGGACTACTCACTATAACACATAACACACACACAACTATGAGACAGATTGGGTCTTATATTGATAGCCAGGTCACTCCTAAGAAGAGACTAAGGAGGGCTAAAGATAGGGAGGAATTAAAATATTTTTCCTCTTTAATTTGCCTAGCTTTTAGACAAATTGCTGACTTGCCTGGTACATGGGAACATCTAGGAACTACATAGGAAAAATGCTAATCTCTACATGGCAAGAGAATGTTTCAAAACTAATCCTTCCCAGCCTGCTGGTGGCTTGTCATCCCAGCTACTTAATAATCTGAGGCTCAGGGACCACAAGTTCAAGGTCAGCCTAGTTTATACTGAGTCTGTTCAAGGTCAGTCTGGTTAACTTATTGAGGCCCCCCTCTCAAAATAAAACATTAAAAATGAGTATTAATATAACTCAGTGTTTGAGCTCTTGCATAACATTATCTGTGAGTTCCTAAATTCACTCCCAGTACTAAACAATACAATAAAAAATAACCTTGTTGAGTCCTTGGTAGAAGGAACAGGAAATAAGAGAATAAACGAATGGCTGTGAATTAACTAATTGAGCACAGACCATGAGTTAATTCCTTGACCAAGAGGTATATGTGCTTTTAATTCTCAGAATAAGCATGTGAGAGGGTATGTTAAAAATAAATATTCTCGATATCCCACAACAAAACACCCAAACAGAGCAAAATAAACCAAAAGGCAATTTCTTTATGTAGAAAGGGAGTACCATAACTCAGGCCAGGCTAGCAAGTACTCAGGGCAGGAAGTTCACTTCGTTTTTATACTGAATCAGGCAGTGCCTGCATCTCGTCATATTGGTGGGAGCTAGACCTCACAGTCTGGCTCAGTGGTTAATTTGTAATTGGCACAAAGGGAATGAAGGAAACAGAGGAAAGGATGAGCCACTCTGGGTCATTAAGCTCCAGATAAACAGTGAGGCTTTTGTATAAACAGAAGTTTTACCAGTTTGGGGAGATTAAAAGATTTGCTTAAAAGTTTTACAGTGTTGGGGAGATTACTGAATATTGGTCCTTGGTGAGCTAACCACGTTGGGGGGGATGTTTCATACAGGTAGCATGGTACTGAGTCACAGGTGAGACAAGTATACTCCAGAGAAGTGCAGTAGCTTGCCTTGGGTCATTCTGACCCAGACCAAGTATAAGAGGGAAAACCCAGACTCGGGTACAATACTGCTGAATTGCCCTACAATCTACTGATCTTCTCAAACTACACCCAGGTCTCTATTTCCATTCGTTGTCTGTGTGCCTTCTAAAGCCCTAATGGCGACTTGCTGCATTCATCAAGACCTTACTGTATCTTCAGAGTAGGGAAGATCAGTCAGAATGTCTAACACGGAGGAGCTGTCCCCATTGCTCCACAGGAGGCAGTCCCTCTGCCATGTGTCAGTTTCTTTCATTCAGTTAGCCAGTCGCCTTTATTTGCAGTCAAATGCTCTTTACCTGAGTCAACAGCAGGTTTCTGATCAAATGCCAAATGCGACTGAGATTGCCTCTAGGTGTGAACCTGAGTAGAGTCCTCTGTGTATCTTGGGGTAATGGCCCTGTAACTAGAGGTTAGGTGAGCTTGACTCAAGGTGACAACTGTCATCAGAAAAAGAAACAGCTCCTGTCATCATGGCCCACATGCTCCATTCATGGCTCTGTACTTCCAACCCTATCTGCAAAGGTACTGGAAAAAAAAGGTCTCTGGTCCATTTTGCATCAGTTCCCAGCTATGAATCTCTATTCAAGTAGGTGTTTGGCCTCTCTGGGATGGTAACCTTCTGGGAAGACTGGAAGGACTGGGAAGTTCTTATGGAGGGAGAGACCCAGGCCATGGGCTTGTGTGGAAGCGATACTTGTGCCCAGGCCTCACAATCTTGTTGGCGCAGAACTAATGTTGGGGTGGTCTGGTGGCTCAAGACACATTTTCTACAGTGTAAGAACAATGACCACTCCAGCTGGAGTGGATTGAGATGGCCTTGAAAATCGAAACAACTCACAACACATCCTTTTCCTGAGGCCTCACTGGTCCACGGAAAGATCTCTGCCAAATCTCTTCCTCGTGCCAAGGCGTCCAGGTGTTTCTTTGTGTTCTCATAGAGAGCTCATATCATTTTTTTCCTTCAGTTTGGAAGAGGTGATCCAAAGTGCTTAAGCGACAGTAGTTGCAACATGTCAAAGTGGGAATTTATTATCTCAGCCCCAATAGGTCTTAATAAGCCTTACACAACTGTTTAGGCATTTATTCTATTAACGGCTGTTCATTCTGGTGGCTTCACCTGAATATTCATGATCTCCGTCTCCCCAGAGCTCCAACACAGCAGCTGTTGGAAACCCGCAGCAAATGTTCAAGAGAGTTCCACAAATATAAACACCCTCACAGCTAAATGTTCCAGCCCTGGCCTCACCCAGGCGAAGACATGAAACATTTATGCCAGAAGGATTTTGAAGGACAGCATTTCCAAAACTGCAATAACCCCCACCTTCAGAGCATCCTGCCCTCTGACTGGGACATGGCCAGGAAAAGGAAGAGTACAGGAGAGTGTGGCTCCACAAAGATCACAAGCCCCCTCCTTGCTCTATCCTGGAATGGAAAGTTCTGAATAAATCCAGGAAAAAGTTATGGACCCTCTGGGAGATGGAAGGGGATGCAGCCTGGACTCATGGGATTGGGCCAAGATGGCACCTGTGATGAGTGAGGGACTTAGCAAAGGGAATATTTTTAGTGTAAAAAATATCCAAAGAGAGAGAACTTGTGGTGTCTTCTCCAAAGGGAGGCAACTAGGAATGACAGGATTAAATTAGCAGGCAGACAACCTGACATGAAACTGTAAGATCTCCCCCTTGAGCATATGTTCCCTGCCTTCCAAGGCAGAATACAAAGTAGAAAAATTTCAGGCCCATCTTTATGTTCACACAAATCTCCCCCTCGGGCTAGTCACTTAACCACCTTGTGCCTCGGTGGCCTCGTTTATAAACTGTAGCAGAGGGGCTATATCAAAACTAAACCACAAACCAATTACGATATCCACGCATTATAAATACATTTCTATTGTACCTATCTGAAGAGGATTTTTGAAGGTTTATTTAAAGATGTAAGCTAATGGTAATAAACAAGTTTCCCAGAATTCTTGGGGGAAGCCCCGGTCACTTTACTTTTGAGTAAGGACTCAAAAGGGAGATGGAAATACAGGAGAACATATGTTGGGTAATACAATTTAGTGTAGTTTTTTAAAAAATGAAAACCAAACAAACAATACATGTGCTGTGACGTCATGTTGGACAGGAACTATAATCCAAGTCCTACAGATGAAATTTGAACAAACTATACAGCTTTTCTAAGCTCTGGTTCCTTCCTCAGTAAACTATAAGGAACTTTGCCTTCTGCATGAGTCCCAAGGCTACAGATGCTAGGCACAGGACAGTGCCTCTCGTGCCCGCTCAGCAGATGTGCCTCCCTTCTATTCTCTACCAAACTTGCCCTTCACCTTCCAACAGCTCTCAGCCACACCCCCAGCCACGCCCCCTCAGTCAAGCCCGAATGGGCTGAGTATCAACACTGTGTCTTCTCTAGCCAGGGAAAGAGCAGGTGGGAGAGGAGAATGCCTCTTTTCAACAAAACCACTGGCCTGGCAGACTTATTCTTTCCTGGAGAACAGCATAGAACTGTGAAGCAGTAAGGGGGGGAGCGCTTTATTACAGGGTTTTTCCAGAATGAGAAAATATTTTGACAGATCTCATGGAGCATGCCCATGCTAGACAAGTTCCCTCCTCTTGGCCTCAGAGAACATGCCTGTATATCTTTAGCCATCTTTTAAAAAATAACATCATGTCCAAACTTTTTGCAAAAGCTTTCTAGATTCATATGAAAATTCTGAAGTTTCCAGTAGATGGTCCTAAACCCATGCAAATACAGACAGCACTGAGTGGGTTTGGCTTTGAAAAAGAAGGAGGAGGAGAATAAAGAGGAGGAAAAAAATCAGAGCGCATGAATGTAAGGGGAAGATGACAGGGTATAGGGGAGGAACTGTACGGAATGGGATAGGAAGATCATGTATGCATGTATTAAATTTTCAAGCAATATAAAGAGGGTAGGACTCTGGGATGTTTTATGGTACCTGGAATTTTAAAACAAAAGCAATATAGTGGTTTACAGCAAATCAATGCTATAATGGCAATATGTTCTTCCAAACTCCAAACGCTTTCTCTCTGATGCAACTTCCTATTCCAAGCTTGAAAATCGCCATAATTAGCCAGGTGGTGGTGACTCATGCCTTTACATTCCAGCACTCAGGAGGCAGAGGCAGGCAGATCTCTGTGAATTCAAGACCAGCTTGGTCTACAAGAGCTAAGCTACAGAGAAACCCTGTCTCAAAAAAATTAATAAATAAAAATAAAATTTAAAAAAATCAAAAAAAGAAAAGAAAAGAAAATGGACATAATACCAAGGAAGGAGAATGAGGAGAAAGTGGATGACAGAACAGGCACTGAGTGTTAGTGGTGTGGGGACAGAGCATATCCTGGGGATTGACAAGGGTGTGAGTAGAATTCTGCTGGATTGGTAGAGCTATAAAAGAGGCACAGCAGAGAGCGGATGCTTTCTGACAGCAAAGCACCAGCCACTACATGGAAAGGGCTTGAGGGAAGGAAAGGGAGGGTGGCAATAGGAAATAAAGTTTTCCTTATGAATAATGTGATTTAAATGAGGAATGGTGATGAAGAAGGTTCTGTCCCTTTACACCACAACAAGACCAAGCCCATATGCAGGACAGAGTATAGTGGCACCGTAAGCATTTTATTTTCGAGAGAATGCAAGTGCATACATGATAAACAAGTAGGGTTAGAAGAGGAGAAGAAAGGATTGCTGGTTGTTAACCCTACCAACTGCCTCATGAAGTAGTGATTATATCGCTAGGACAATGGAGAAACCGAGGCTCAAGAGCTTATAATTTGCTCTATAGCTGCCATGTGGCCAAGCTGAAACTCAAACACAAAACTTTTGACTTCAAGTCCAGACTTATTTTTATTTCACACCATAATCAACAGCTATAATCACCTAATGCAGGTGTGAAGCTGATTTCTGGGGGTGTCATGGACCTGCTAAATAATCTGATGATTCATAGGGCTTTCCTTAGGATCATTTTTTAATTCATACAGGACCATGCATTGAACTACTAGAGATACTTATTGTTTTTTCAGAAAATATTTATTAATTATCAAAAATATATAATTATCAACTATAGTTGCCAAGAAATTTTAAGTATTGTGTTATGGGAATCTAACTATATCCTCATTCATGCTTCCAGGAAAGTGAGCTCCATTAGACAAACTAACAATGGTCCAAATTTTGAACGGCGGCCAGAAATATTTCAGGACCCCTTTAACAACTGCAGTGTGATATGAAAACAAGCAACTTCTAGTGTGACAGAACCATGGGTTTTGTGTTCCTCCTATGACTTACTTCTGACCACAGTTCATACAAAAATATACCAAAAGGATGTATTTCCAATGGTAGGCGAGAGAGCATAATGGAATGGGAAGTATTTTTCTCACCTAGATTCATAGATGTGCACGCATTATTTAGATCTCAGGTAGAAACCTGGGAGATATTTCTAAGATATTTAGGAGTAGGGATCGAGCTTGATTTTTGCTAATGAATTAAGAACAGAATTTCAGCAATGTTCATAGCAGATTTTGCAGACTCAGAGGTTCACTCTCTGGCTATCCTCTTGGTGTCCCTTAAGTCCAGGAACCTCTGGTGGTGTTGACCCATGAGATAACTCCTCCCAAGAAAATATTTGGCTCTGGCTTCAGACACTTGCTGTCAGTGCTCAACCTTCTCAGCTCAGCATTCTGCAATGTTTTCCACTGTGATAAGAACCCTTTCCCAAAGCATGCCTCCATTCCATTCTTAGGGAAGCAGGCTGTAAGGTCAGTTTCTTGAGCAGCCAGGGATCTCCAGTCTCCAGGAATATTCCAGGCTTAGGATTGTTCCTCTCCAGCCCACAGCGAACAGTAACGGTTTCAAGCTAATAAGGGGATAATGCATTTTTAGCAGATGGGGGAAGATGATCAGAAGGTAACTTGAGTTAGGGCAATGACAGTGCCAAAAACTCACAATGGAAACTATCTAAGGCATCCAAGGCCCTTTGTTAGATATGAATGATTTCTTTTTTCTGGTGGAAAGTGTATGAAGAACTTGAGAAGAAGGCCCTGAGTGGGTTTTATGAAGAAAACCTCTGTCTGGGAAAGCCGGGCTCGGAGTTAGGTTGCAGCTCCAGTGAATCCTCTGTTCCCAAACAGGGAGGGAGCTGAAAGATGCTCAAACCATGACAATATGATGTGTCTGTCTTTGAACTCTTTCCTCCAGCTCTTAAGCACAAGTTCATGCTTGTTCCCCAGGAATACCTGTCTCAATGTGGCATAGGAAGCAAGGACAGAAACAAACTTAATTAAGAATTCTCAGAAGGCTCTACATATGTCTGGTAACCCCCACTCCCTTCTGAGAGCCTGAAGCAATCAGGAGCAACACACCTACTCCAGATACCTATATTCAATTAAGACTTTACAGTTCTTAATGGCAGGATTTATTTTTGAAGATTTGATAGATTTTATTGAAAATATCTTGCCCTGTTCTGAAGTGTAAACTAGAATCTGAGGCCACTACTACTGAAGTATAAAGAACTGTAAATAACAATTAGTGAGCTATGTTATTAGTGTGTGGTTTTTCTTATCCAGTCGTCCATCCATTGATCTCAAAATCTATTTATTGAGTGACTTTTACAACTGATGAACTAAAATTAGGTGCTATATATGTACTGTAGAACAAGATGTGTGCCTCTCCTAATGAGATTTCTCCAGATGAGAAACCTATAATTATTCCTTTATTCTGAAAGGGCTGGGAATCACCCAGGAAGGTTGTCAAAAATGACACATCCCAGACTTGAGTGCACACCTAGGAAGTGAGGCTAAGGACTCAGGATCCCTACCAAGCTCCACAGTGAACCTAAGGCAGGTGGCTGACACCCCACATCTTGGAGAATCCTGTGACTAAGACATGGAACACTCTGACTTTCCTGGGGCTCCCAAAACTGATGTCCCCATCTCTTTGCAGAGGAATGCCCATCTCTTGCTGCTAAGCCTCAACTTTTTAAAGCCTTAGCCTTTGCTGACACGTTCTTAGACAGAGGTCAGTCTTTAAATTCTAGACCCTAAATGCTAAGGAACCAACAGACTCTGAAAATTCTATCATGGCTTTGTGGCAACTCCTATGCTCAAACTGACCCATAGACCTCCTAGTTTCCAAATGGCTGTGTTGCCTCCACTCTGTCTGTGAGCTTCAGCCGTGGGACCAGGGTTCCTACCGCTGTGGGCAGGAAAACCACCGTCTCCTTGCAAGGTGCTTTAGCACTTCTACACAAAGCCATGCAATGTCCTACCCCGTGCAGTATCTCCATGCTCATATCATAAATGCATGTGTGCATGTGTGTGCATGCACACACACAGAGAGAGCGGGTGGGGGGCATGCCCATGTGTACTGAAATCTGCTTGCATGTAAGAGTTGACCAAATAAAATCTGTCATCTTCTTGATATTTTTTTAAAAAGTACTTTCAAATTCTTGGGTATAAACCATATAAAGCTAGTAGTTCATAGGAAAAATTGGGTCTTCCAATTCCATGTTTATACCACAAAGTGAAGAGCACCAGACTCACAGTCCAATGGCCCTTCCTCTTCCCAGAGAGGGCAGGTTGAGGTCCACCCTTGACATGACCCCACACCTGGATTTCACTGTGGCTTCCCCATAAATCAATCAGTTGAAGTCAGCTTTTGTCTCCCTTCCAAGAACAATATTGTCTGAAACAATTAACTGCATCCCAGCGAATTCCATTTATAGTACTTTTAAGACTTAGTCCCTGTGGGTTTTAGTTTGGCTATTGCTTATGATTGTACTGAATTAGTGAAAACTCTGAATAGTAGTAAATAGTAAATGGCATCTTTTCAGAAAATGTTCCTATAAAATACAATTAAACTAAATTAAGTGTTAGAAGGCCTACTATCATTCTTGCCCTGATTTAATGGTCAGGTAAAAATTACTTGCAGTTAGCATATACTGGTAGCTTAAATTTTTTAATGCCTTTAGCTTAGGACACACATATTTCTCTTGTATATATCAGAATTATCCAAAATTCTCCATCTCATCAATCTTGCTGAAGCAGATCTAAGTCCTGGATAATTTTAAAAATCAATCTGAGTTCCCAAAACTTCCATGATTTGTGATTACATGAATTTTACACCTTTCTCTTAATTTGGTACAACTCCTTCATGAGTCAGCCTAAATAATAGGTAGGTTTTTTTCTGAATGCAATTGCTTTTTTTGTATATTTTCACAGGAAACCTAATAGTTTCCCTTCATGTGTGGAAGTAATAGGTCCAGAACTCCATCAGCAAAATATCAAGATCCACAGATATTCAAGCTCCTTCTATAAAGAGATGTGAATTTTATATAACCTACACACACACACACCTGTGCACTTTAATAATCTCTAGATTACTTACAATTACTGAAACAACCTCCATGGCCAATGATGTGCAAATATCTGGTAGTCTGTATTGTATTAGGAATAATAACCAGGCAAAAGTCTGCACACATTCAATATAGATACAAGTTTTTAAACTTAGTTTGATCCATTCTTGATGGAAACCTTGGGTGGGAAATTCGCATCTCTTCAAGGATTTCACATTCTGAATGAATAGCTGAGAGAAAAAGGAAAGCACCTTTCTTCATAGATGCTGAAGTAACACCATAAGCAAAGCATCAATTTGCTGGTGGGTTATGACAGTGTTTGTTACTGCCAAATGCAGTGTATCTTTTTTCTTTAAATATATATTTTTTCTTGTAATTTATTTAAAAAATATATTTTCTAATTTTACATGCCAAATTCATTTCCCACTGCCTTCCCGCCTCCTGCTCCTCTCACCTTCTCCCCTTCTCACCCCCCATTCTATCCCCCATCCACTCCTCAGAGAGGATAACGCTCCCATGGGGAGTCAACAAAGTCTAGCACATTGCTTTCAGGCAAGACCAAGACCGTTCCCACTATGTCTAGGCTGAGCAAGGTATCCCTCCAGAGAGAATGGATTTCAAAAAGCCTGAACAAGCAGTAGGAATAAATCCTGGTCTCACTGCCAGTGGCCCCGCAGTCTGCCCCAGTCATTCAACTGTCACCCCCATTCTGAGGGCCTAGTTTGGTCCTGTGCTGGTTCCCTCGCTGTCAGACTGGAGTTGGTGGACTCCCATGAGTTCAGAACAGGTGTTTCAGTGGGTGTCCCCATCATGGTCTTGACATCTTTGTTCTCACTCCTCCCTCTCTTTGACTGGACTTTGGGAGCTCAGCCCAATGCTCCGCTGTGGTTCTTTGCCTCTGCTTCCATCAGTTGCTGGATGTTGGTTCTATGATGACATTTAAGAAAGTCATTAATCTAACTACAGGGCAAAGCCAGTTCAGGAATTCTCTCCACTATTACTGAGGGTCTTATCTGGGGTCTGACCCCAGCAGTGTATCTTTTTTAAAAGTCAGTTATTCTATACAGAATTAACGATTATAATTAGTGGCAAAATAATATTAATAATACACAGTAAAACAAGAGGATGCAAAATTTGATGAACTCTTTCTGAACTTGAATCAGGACCTTTCGAGTCCAGAGTATAAAATAAATATCCTATATTTATAAATATAGTATAAATAATATATATAACATATATAATATATCTAAATAAAGCAATTAACAAATACACAAGTTGCTCAATCCATAATCGAAATAGTTGGGAATAAACTAGCTAATAAAGCATTGGTGTGCAGAACTTAGTTACCATTTAGGCAAAACGCATCTCTTAGATGCTTAAAAATGCAGCATATATATCCCAATACACAGCCAACACAGACAGCAGAATTCACAGCATCTGGAATAAAATGAAAATGCAAAAATACTTAAGAAATTCAAGACAATAGCACTAGAGCTTGGAAGGACAGAACCCCTCTGTGCATGGGGAGCTCGGAGATACTGCACTGGTTGGTGCCTTCAGGAAAGGACTGCATATGGCATTCTAACAGTTTGAATTGCAGAGGCACTAGTTCCTGGCAGAAACAGCAACATTCTGTAGACAGCATTTCGGACATGTGCTAGGTGGGAAGGTGTCTGTTGATTCAATGATTGAATGCCCTGATGGTATATGGTTGGTAGACGGTATGGATTCCCCAGATACTCAATGTCAGGGATAAAGCTGAATTACAGATAGCATGCTGTCCTGCTTCCCAGGGGACTTTTGAATGTTCACCAGATAGTTCCCCAGGTGAAATGCCTGTTGTTATTATCAGTGCTTAAATTCTGCCTTGTTTTATACACCCTGAACATTCCAGCAATGTGACCGTTATGTTGGCTCTAGAAAGGCTACATGGGGCTACTTTAAAATTGTAACAAGTAACATGAAACCGGTTATATAAACAACGAAACTTACATACAGGCAAGTATGTCAATGGTGACCCCAGTTCCCACACTATAGGAGACACCAATGTAGCCACCTGCTTTAGAATGCATTCACAGCTGATGCCTAGTTCAAAGTGACTAGGAGAAGTTCACGAGTATCTGATTCCTCCATTGTGTCTTCTAGCTGGGTACTCGCCTCCCTTTTGTGAAATGAATACCTAAGATTTTACCATAAATTATTTTCCTTTTATTTCATCTTGTTATTGCAGTTAGGCATGTTTTCAAACTGGATGAAGTCACTTCTAATACTGGGACATTTGGTTCACGTTTAAAATGGGAGTTTTCTAAATATATATTTACCTACACTGACTTTGGATATCAAAGAAGTGGGAACCATGGACTTAAAGGCATGTGGGTATGAAATGTGTGAGCCAAGAGGAATTAGAGGATTAAAATATTTTGGGGAAAGAAAAGGAAATTGAGGACAGAACTGGTTAAAGACACCCAGAAATTACAGGCCATGTCAAGACTAAAATCTACACTGACATCCAGGACTAGATGAAATAATTATTTTCTTCCCTTCTCCCTTGTTTCTTTCCCCCTCCATCATTTCCTTTATTCCTTCATCCTTCCCTTTCTTCCTCTCTCCCTCCTTCCCTTCTTTCCTCTCTCTCTCTTCCTCTCTCCCTCCTTCACTTCCTTCTTCCCTCCCTCCTTTCCTTTCCTTTCTCCCTTCCTCCTTCCCTTCTTTCCTCTCACCCTCCTTCTCTCCCTCCTTCCCTTCCTTCCTCCCTTTCTCCCTTCCTTCTTTCCATCCCTTCCTTTCAGTAAGTACATAGGAGTCATGTCTGTGTGCTAGGTAGCAGGGTGGCCCTGATAATGCTGATGATTAAGCCACACACCCAGACCTTAGGGGACTCTCAGCTGGAAAACAGGAAAAGGTGGAAGTACGGTGTCTCTGTTCAAACCAGCACAAGGACCCCTGACCCCTCTAGGTGCCACAGGACGCTTCCTGGCAAAAACAGAATTTGAGTATTTTTTGATTCTTGCATTTTAGACAATAAATATGTCTATTTGGAAATAAATACTATTACATATAATGGTAGTGCATATATTTCTGGGGTACAGTGAGATCACTCAATATATACATAGTATGGAATAACCAAATCAGAATAAAATAACATTTCTATCTCCTTAAACATTTTTTATTTCATTTATTGGGAACATTTTAACTCTTCTCTTCTAACTCTTCATAAAATATATAACTTGTTTTGAACAAATTGCACTTGTTAGAATTTGAATCTTGATGTTGGAGAGCCTTGAACCTAGAGGGACCAGGTAATTGTCCAAGCAGGTGCACGGAATATACAAAACTGAATAGCTAAGACAAAAGCATTTATAATCAAGTACTGACTGCCCCTGGCCACGAAAAATAGAAAGTATGCTTTCCTTTCAAAAAGAATGTTCCAGAATCCTAGGGTTGGTCACCATCTTGCCAAGCACAGCCCTAAGGCCAAGCAGACAGTAGGGCTTTTCAGAGGACTTGGGACTCCCTGAGGGGCACAGGAGGAAGGAAAATGAAGAGGAGGTCTCCTCGTTGTTCTGTGGGTTATGAGAATCTGATAAGCCTTCGGATTTCTGTGGGCCTTGGCCAGAATGCAAACTAAGAGAATAGCTTGTTGATTGCTGAAATGATTAAGTGGATCACCTTATTGATTCTCACCTAGCTTGGAACAGACCTCAATAACCAGCACCAAGTGTTTTAATAAGAGCAAAGGAAAGATTTACTAGACACAAATGCTTTTCATTAGAGGGGAAATAAAGCACACTGACCCACCAGCAAGGGGCCACGGAGTGGGCTCAGCCTGGAGCCTGCCAACCTAACAGGAAAGCGAGGAAGAGGAAGCTAAGAGAGACGGCCCTGGGCCTGCACTTAACAAAGCCTTAGAAATGAATTTCTACTGATTGCCAGGTTGTTTCCTTGGCCTCTTTCTCCCCTCTCTTTAAACCCCACCACCCATCCCGAGAGCCAGAGTCCAAGCCAGACAGCATACTGAATGCAGGCACTGGGCCTGCTTGAGCTTTGCCCTACAGACTCCTCATTTTTCGCTCAGGCCAATAATGGGTGTACAATCTTCTCTGCGTCTCAAGTAAGGGTACTTCTCAAGATGACTGTTACCAGCACCGGGCCTAGATTTTAAAGATGTTTCTCTTGGAAGTAGGATCTGTGAGCACCTACTGATGTTTCCTCTGGAGGCTTTGATGTGAATCCCCTCTTCCCTGCATAAGCTGGCAAAGTTGTTTTTCTTAAGCAATGGCTCTGTAGTTGTGACAATCAAATATTATATCATTCTGTTTTCTCACCCAAGTTAGTTAGGAGTTGATCCTTCTGTCATTATGCCCATTATAGAGACGACTCAGTGGAGGCTTAGAAGTTAGACATGTCAAGGGTTTGCTCAGCTCGCATGTGGTAAAGTGGGACCCTGAATGTGTTATCATCAGATTCCAGATGCTAAGCTCAAACCAACTGCCTCTTAAAGAAAAAGTAACAAAAGTCGTAGTGCCTTCAACACATACACAGAGAGAGAGAGAGAGAGAGAGAGAGAGAGTCTGTTCCCATCCTTCCAATCCTTAGTGAGTACCTGCTAAGCCCCTGCTTTAACTCAGCATTTCTAAGCCAGAGGGACACAATGCTGAGCAAGAAAGGTTGCTACATAGGGCTACCTACCATGCTTGTAGGAGCAGTAGAAAATAATAGATGAGGCCCCAAATTTATAAACAGAAATCTTCTGATGGAGAGAATCACAGCACTAAAAATAAAGCGAGTTGCTCTCAACAATGAAAGGTTCCAATATGCAAAGGCTTTGCTGAATGCATTCAAAATGCATTCTCAACAGGAAACTGCAAAGGCAGCAATAATAAGGCATGGCTTTGGTGTTTGTGTCGCAAAGAGATGACCGCCACAACCAGTAAGTGTCAGAGCTCTGGAAGGAACAGCAGCAGGTCATCAGACAGAACTAAGAGGGCTTTAAGCATTTTCATGAATTGCGTTTTTAAAAATATAGTTGTGGCTGTGCTTTGGTGGGACAAAAGAAGATGTACGATCGCTAAGAATGGCCATGGAGGAGCAAGGCTGCAACAACATTGCTGGCTGCCACGGGTCTGGGCAGAGATGAAAGGAGATGCCACATCCTGAACATGCTTTGAGAGAAGACTGACCTCTTGCCACCTTGCACTTTTGCAAATGAGCAAGACCTATGCTTCCTGGGTACCTCAGATAGGGCCCCTGCCAACTGATCTCATTATACTCTGGCTCTGCGAGTCAGATACTGAGAACTTGACTTCAGTAACAGAATGCCATGTCTCATCTCTACAACACGCAAGAGAGGGTTTCAAAATGTTTTACCAATCACGCCTTCAAGGAAGCTATGCAGCTCCCAGGTCAATATTTACAGGAAGCCCCACCTACAGAAAACTCCCTGCTTTTCACGTATTATGACCTTGCCTTGTTCCCTGTGGTCAAAGAAGCAGTGACCTCATAAAAAAAAAAAGCACAAGATGAGGCAGACTAGAAATACATTGACAGGCAATGGGCTCCGCTGCACAAATGTCAAAGCAACCAACGGTCTAGTGTCCTCACGGTATGTCAGTGGGAATAGGAAGGTCTACCCACTAGCACCATGTTTAGATGTCCAGTTTGGAAATCAGAGAAGACCCTTCAGAAGGGAAACATAAACCCGGCAGGGAAATGTTCCCTTACACCATGTTCTCAGGAGGGAAACAGCTGTGGGGGCAGGCAACTGTCTGCAGGCCCGACTCCCAGAGACAGAAGGTTGAGTACAAGGTGAATTCTCAGGAGAGAAAAGAAATGTGGGGGAAGCTTAGAGAAGATGAGTCTTGTCCATAATTGATCTGACAGACATTGCTCATTCAGTCACCGCAGAAGGGCCACTCTCCCATGTAGGAACGTATTTGCATTGAGAGGCACCAGATGCCACCTAGTTATAAGCGTGTTCACAGGAGAAGTACCATGGCTGTCAGCTTGAGCTAGGGACTTAGAAAACCCAAGCACCATATCAGAGACCCATATTCTGCATCTTCGTCTTTGTCTGTGTCTTTGTTGTCTTCTCCTCCTCCTCCTCCCCCTATTCCTTTTAAATCTAGCTCTGGACAAAACCAGACAGAATTTTATTCACTACATGATTGAAGGAAGGCCCTGAGTCTTTAGCCTTGTGATTAGTTAAATATTTTCAGGGAAAAGATGTTTTTTTTCCACTTTGAGAAAGTTGGGGGGGGAGTGATACAATAACAGTCCTTAGTCAGTTGAGTTCACCTATTTCCTAAAGGCAGAATAAAGGATGTCTGTATTTCATCAGCAAGTATTTGTTTAACCCCATCCTTGTCCACCATCCTGCTGGGAAAAATACTGGACAAAACTGACATCCTTGTTTCATGAATATTACAATTCAGCAAATTTCCATGCATGTTAATAGGCATATCTGTGACAAAATACTAAGTTCAGTTTAGTTCACTAATATAAATAGCTTGCTCTTGAACAAAGAAGTTTAAAGGTAACTTACAACTTTTTGATACAAATAAATCTTCGTAAAACAACATGCCAGCCTTGTGAGAGTGAGTGTTCAGAGAGACAGTTGGTGTGGATGTGGACAGCGTCTAGAGGAAGCTGCAGCGTGACAGGAATGGCAAGACTTACTCAGATAAGTAAAGCCAATGATAGAAAATGATAATTAGAGCTCGAAAGACAGACAGGAGTGCTCATTGAGATCTTTAACAGGAAGACTGGCGGTCTGGCCTCTGGGAGATGAACAAAATCTAGTTCCTGTCTCAGCTTCCCAATTCACCTGCTCATTTGTATTAAAATGAACTTGAATTCTTTGTACAGACCAGATACTGTTATGATCTGGGATGAAAATCGGGCTAGATCAATGGTGGTTCGGAGGATAAGAGCTTTACTGATAGCTCCTAGAAGATACCCTGAAAAAGCAAGCATACCCAACTCAGCTGGTGCGGGGTTTGCCACGGAAGGCACTGCCAAGGAAATAGTATGTTGTTGAGAAAGAACAGAGGAAGTGTAACACTTCGGGACAAATAATGATGAGGACAGAAGTCAAAGACAGCCACGGGAGAGCTAAGGCACATGTGGGAGCAGGAGGCAAGGTAGGAGAGGCCAACGGGGTAACAGGAGGCCGGGCTGCAGTTGACGGGAGGAAGGGTCTTCCGGGGAGGGGTTGCAAAAGTGCTGGACGGCTGTTCTCAGCGAAAACAAGGGACACTAATAAAGAAGAAACAAAAGGCAGGTTGCAGAAAACAAGTAAAAAAAATCCATACATTCAGACAGTGCAGTGGCATCAGGGCATAAGCGTACACAGAAGATTACACTGGGCAGACACAACTGTGCAAGGGGGGGAGATGGCAGGGCAGAGCCATGAAGGGGGCCAGCTCGACAGGTTAGGAGAAAATGGTCCAAAGAGCTGGCAAAGGAAGAATGAGCTGGTCTGAGTTCCAGCTCAGTCAACAGGCTCTGCACTGTGAAGTATTTGAAAGGCACCTCTGACTTTGGCAGAGGAGGGCTACAGTCAGCCAGTAAAGTCAAGGCCAGGATGCCAACTCTAAACTAGAGGCCAGGTGAAATTGTAAGCGACCAAAGCAAGACCAGAGAGGAGGGTGGGGGAAGCTGAGATGTCCACAGTAGAAACCTCACGGTTATGACATGACCTAAAGCATTGTCATGGGATGGTTTGACTGAACACAGTATAAGGCATAGTCTAATATCCAAACATTTAAATATAGATGACATTTTTTTCTCTGAAGAATGTAACATCAAAAATAGATACTTGTTACTAAAGAGATGGATAAGTGATTCTAAAAGTCCTTGCCTGTACGAACATAAATGAAAAAAGGAGAGTGAGTACCCCCATCTGATCAAAAGCTGCAGCTTCCCCAAAACTAGTAGCATGCAGCACATACAGGCGTCTTCCAAACTCACAGTTCAACTGAGCCCCTGAACTCACCGAACAGCCATGGACCATTTCTTCCAACTGGGCAAGCAGAGTGGAAGTCAGCATCTTGTCTTTCAATGATCAGATCCCAATGACGTGTGTGTGTGTGTGTGTATACATACTGTATGTGTGGTTCATGTGCATGCTTGTGTATGTATGCTGTGTGCAAATGTACAATACATGCTCATGCACTCATTGTGTATAAGTTTGTACACGTACGTTGTATGTCATTCATATATGTGTGCTTGTGTATATGCGTGAGCATTGCTGTGAACAGACCCATGTCTCCTGCAGACTGAGGCAGTGAATTACCACTGAGCTATTCCCCCTCACCCTCCATGAGTGTTTCCAACTGCACTGAGAACATCTGACATGGACATGTCCTATCCTAAGCACATTTGAGGTGTAAAACACATTATCGTGGAGCACAGGCACAGTGGTACATGGCTGACCTCTAGAACCCATGCATCTGAATAGTGATGCTATTGAACTAGCACCTTGCCATCTTCTCTGTTGCTCAACTGTTTGTGGCAACTACCATTCGACTGTTTGATTCCCAGAATTTGATGTTCAGATATTTGAGAGTGGAATGGGGCAATATTTCTCATCCTATACCAGATTCGTTTCACTTAACATAATGTTTTCAGGATTAATCCATGTCAGCGTACAACTGCCTTCCTTTTAAAAGCTAGATAGGAGTTTATTGCACGTATATGTCATCTATTCTTTTCCACTTATGCATCAGGGGACACAATGTTTCTGCATCTTTCCCACTTGGAATAGGGCTGTAGTGAACTAAGGAGGGTTGTTATCTCTCTGATATCCGAATTTCAGTCAAGCCTTTTGAATAAGCAGTCAAAAGTGCTGGCTTCCATGGGAGTTTGTTTTTCATTTTTGTGGTACTTCCATGCCATTTGCATTCTTACCAACAGTATACAGGGTTGCAGTTTCTCCTTATCCTTTCCTGACTCTCTCCACATCCTCCCCCAAGCCTCTCTGCTTCCCAGACTGCAGCATCCCAGCAGCTGGGCAGAGAAGGCCCATCCACAGGCCTGAGCAGCAGTTCTCTGTCTGCTCCTGCCTGCCAGCTGCATCGTGGCTTCACACAGAAAAAGAATGTGAGCTGAGAGAGGGCGAGAATTCACAGCCGGCAGAACCCTTCCCAAAGGGAAAAGGCTTTGTCACCAAAGGAGTTAATGAGTGCTTCTCCGCAGGAAGCCCTAAAGAAAGGAGTGTTCTGAGTGTAGAGCGTTTGCTTTACAGTAGGTGGTGTTATTGTTACATGCTCATACAGACAGTGCTAATTAACAATCCTAAAGGCCACATCATTAAATTACCCTCAGCTTAAAGCCCTGCAATGTTTAACATATCCCAGCAATTCAATTATATCCAAGACACTAGCCTGAATGTCAGGTACTCTTCTGTGGCCAGTGAAGTGCAGGCAGCTCTGAGAAGGAGTGAACCTTAGGAGAGCATAGCACTGGCAAACCCCTGCCTCTGACATATACACCAGATGGAAAGCAACAATAAATTGCAAAGAAAAAAATCTAGAAGTGATACATGGACCTTACCAATTCTACATGTAAAAACAGGAAGGACGAGATCTTTAAAATCTGACATGAAAAATCAGCTCATCGCCCTCCTATCTGCTCAGGGTTGACGTTCTCCATTTTCTCTGGGTCCTCCCCCCTCCCTTGTGATTTCTGACTGCAGCACACTGTGTCTAGGGGTTGAACTTGGACAACTTTGTAGTTTGTGACTGGGCTTTCCCTACCAGTGAGCACCCTATGGAGCACACAGAGCTACTCTGTTCCTTACCCTAGGAAACAGTTCATGTACAGAACAAAAAGGGCTTCCTCCCGCGTGCGCACATACACACACACACACACACACACACACACACACACACACACACACA
>LOJH01007215.1:811-17700 GCA_001685095.1 Ellobius talpinus
TTCTTTCTTTCTTTCCTTCCTTCCTTCCTTCTTTCTTTCTTTCTTTCTTTCTTTCTTTCTTTCTTGAGACAGGGTTTCTCTGTGTAATAGTCCTAGCTGTCCTGGCACTAGCTCTTGTAGACCAGGGCTGGCCTCAATTTTATGGAGATCTGCCTGCCTCTGCCTCCTGAGTGCTGGGATTAAAGGCGTGCACCATCACCACCCAGCTCTATGAAGCTTTCTGGTCACTGAATAAGAGAATAAGGTGGACAGTGATAGAGCAGGACACCTGACGTCCTCCTCTGGCCCCCATGGTTTGTGCAGGCCTGTGCTGACACCAGGCACATATACCATGCATACACATATACTTGCTGTTAAAACGCTTGATGGGTAGGGTGATACCCGAAGATAATGTGAATTTCCCACTAGCAACAAAGTCCAGCAGGCATGCTGAAGCTTAGAAGGTACTCACCCAGCTTATCACATCTATAGCTGCAAATGATAATTTTACAGTGTCTTAGCCATCCTTCTAGTATGATTAGAGGCCCCCTTCTTTTGCTCTGTCCCCATTTTAAATCCTGTCATTATTCTTTTGCAGATTTCTCTCTGAAATTCACTTCATTGAAATTCCTTATCTTCACAGTCTGCTGATATTGAAATTGCCCCTAATTTACCTGGTCTGGTCTTTTCCCCAGAATCTTGAGGCAGGAACTGAAGAAGAGTCCTTGGGAGAACACTGCTTGCTGGCTCGTTCTTCATTGCTTGCTCAGCTTGCTTTCCTATACAACCCAGGGGCAACACTGCCCACAGTGAGCTGGGCCCTCCCTCATCAATCATCAATCAAGAAAATGCCCCAGGGGCCTGCAGACTTGCCTAAAGGCCAGTCTCCTGGAGGCAGTTTCTCAAATGAGATTCTCTCTTCTGAAATGACCCTTGCTTGTGTCAACAACGAACTAGCGCACTATGCAAGTCTTAAAACTGCTACGCACCACCTAAGATTGTACACTGCTGTACCAAGTTTCCCCATTGCACTAACACAGGATGCTTAGGAGAGGGAAACTCACCATTTACAGTAATGCTGTCATGAAAAACTGGATGCTCCAATTTTCCCTTGGCTTTAAAGAAAAAGTGCGGGGCCAGAGGAGCCCTTCTAATCATATGTAGAAGTCAGAAAGACAACCTGGGGGTGCTGGATCTTCCCTTCTGCCATGCAGGTCTCAGGAATTGAACTCGGGTCATCAGGCTGGGCAGCAAATGCCGTTACCCACTGAGCCATCTGTCTGACCGAGGGAGTGTGCTTTTTAGCTGAAACAAATAGAAAGCCTGGGTCTCTCTAGCTCCATCACACTGTGACATGCCACCTCACATATGGGAAACTTTGGAGCTTGGAAAAGCGTGGGAGGCTTCTCAGAGCCTCAAAGCCAACAGCTGTCTAAGATGAAGCATCTCCCAGGGTCCTGTTCCTTGAACTTGGCTCCAAGCTTGAGCGATCTCCATCCCTACTGAAGTGGAAGCTTGTGGGAAACATTTGAGAGCCACTTACAACAGTCAGCCAGAGCCTCACAGATCCCAAGGGGACAGGAAGAGTGGCTCCACCCCTGAGTAGCCAGCTCTGCAGCCTGGGAGCCACTGCAAGAGGAGTATCCTCCCCATCAGGTCCTTTCCAGGATGCTTAGGACCACCTTGTTCTGTCCATTCCTGGGCAGTAGAAACTGGGAACATATTGTTCCCAACATGGCTGTTGCCTGAGAATAAATTGCACAAATGACCCCATCAATAAGCCACTGTTTTCTGACAAAAGTCACACCTCAAGCTCAGTGACCTGAAACATGTTTTTGCTCCTAGGCCAGTAGAAAGCTCTGGCCATCTGGCCTAAGCCAGTTGATCTTGGCTGAGCTTGCAGGCAGGTCTGCTGGGCAATGACTGGTTTATGTGATTTATGTGATCTTACCCTTGGTGTGAGTGGGTGACCAAGCTGAGTGCCATTCACCATTTACCCAATGGGCTATTTGAGTTTCAGCACAAACTGTGGCCAGCAGGAACAAAATCAGACCCGGAACAGGCTCACATCCCTCCCATCTTCTCCCTTCAGGTACACTGTATAAGGCCAGCCTCCTTTTTCTCCTCCTTTTCTTTTTCCTCCTCTTCCTCTTCCTTTTCCCTTCCCCTTCTCTGTTGTGGAATAATCTGTTTTGTACACTGTGAAGATGTGTCTTTGCCAAGGTGCCTTCTGATTAGTTTAGTGAGAGTTAACTGACCAGTAGCTAGGCAGGAGGTATAGATGGGACTTCCAGGCACAGAGAGAACTCTGGGAAGAAGAGAGGCAGAGAAGCCAGGCAGACATGGAGGGGAAACAGGAGATGCAAGATGAAAGAGAGGTTAAAAACCACATGGTAGGATGTAGATTAATAAATGTAAGGGTTAATTTAAGTTATAAGATCTCATGGGACAAACCCAAGCTAAAATCTAACTTTCATAATTGATAAT
The DNA here is from genome assembly GCA_001685095.1 of Ellobius talpinus. Lineage (NCBI taxonomy): Eukaryota > Metazoa > Chordata > Mammalia > Rodentia > Cricetidae > Ellobius > Ellobius talpinus. The sequence goes on from LOJH01007215.1 coordinate 3,278, forward strand.
AAATCTCCATGTCATCATTTAGGAGCTGACTGGTAGGACAGAGAAAGACTTCTTATGTTTCTACTTCTTCTAATTGTTTCACCGTGTATGTGTGCATGTTTGCACACTTGTACACACATGAATATATTATGGTCCCCATGTAGAGGTCAGAGGATAACTTGGGTTCTCTCCTTCTACCATGTGTGCTCTAGGGATAGAACTCGGCCAAGCCATCTGGCTATCCCTAGACTCCTCGCCCTCCCCTCCCTCTCCCCCCCTCCTCTTCTTCTTTTGTGATGTGGAAGGTGATGTATGCTGTGAATATGTTTTATTGCTGCTGGTTAATAAAGAAGCTGCTTTTGGCCAATGGCTTTGTAGAGTAAAGCCAGGCTGGAAGAAATATCTGGAGAGAGTAGGCAGAGTCAGAGAGAAGCCATGTAGACACCCACAAGAACCTTGACGGTAAGCCACAGCCACATGGCAACACACAGATTAATAGAAATGGGTTAATTTAAGATATAAGAGTTAGCCAGAAATACACTTAAGCTATTGGTCAAACAGTATTGCAGACAATAAAGTTTCTGTGTGATTATTTCAGGAGTCTGGGTGGCCAGGAAATGAACAAGCGGTCTCCTACACTTTTGCTTTTCTGTTTGTTTCTTTTTTCCAGACAAGGTTCAACTAGCTCTGCAGACCAACTCACAGAGATCCACCTGCCTCTGCTTCTCAAGTGATAGGATTAAAGTCATGCACCACAACCGCTCAACTAGACTCTACTTCTTAAAGAAAGAAACCAGGAAGACAGGGAAAAGGCAGGAGGGGACTTACAAGTCACTGGACATTTTTTTCAATTAGCCTATCGAAGTGACTTTGAAAAAAAAGCCACAAGCCAGTGTAGTTGGAAAGAAAAAAAAATCCCATAAAAATGAGGACTCTCAGGTACCGTGTTCTCTAGGGAGCTTCTATCCAGCTACATGTCCTTTCTTTATGGGCATGCCGTTTTCGAGATCCGTGTAATCCCTTGCCATGCACTGTTGGGAGATCTCAAGCAACCGGAGCCATATGATAGAGCCGGGAGTTAATAGATTCAGGAAATGAGCTAGGCAGAGGGGCACCAGGGCCAGCTTCTCGAATGCCAGCCCCACTGCTCCTCTGGGTCTGGGACAAGGACACCCATGTGTAACTGTGCACACAACTCCTCTAGGCTTCAGACAGTTCAGCTCTTACTCAACAAATTCTATGCTGAGATGAAACAACACCCAGTGATGTTTTAGAGAGGCAAACCATCATTAGGACTGCCCCTCCAGCCACAGGACGGGCGAGCCTGCAGCTCACGCAGATTGCCGAGTTGTGTGGCCTCTTCCATTTGTTTTCCTGTCTGCAAAACAGGAGCCATCTTCAGCAGTGATTACGAGGATTAGGGGAGATCATGGATTTGAGAATGCCTGAGTCTGCCTGGCCCGCAGCAGGTGCTGGCTGAATGAACACAGGCTCCGTTCTTTGGTGTCCCGGCTCACTGGGGAATTCCTAGGTGCTTGGGAGGGGATGACTTTTCTGGGGTTTTCTAGAATAGAGGTTTCTGCAGACTCCTGTCTTCAGTCATCTCATGTGCTTTGTTTCTCCCTGCCAGAGTGTAATTAAATCCTGGAGCAGCCGGAACGGATAATGAACGGTGGAGCTTGGTAGGTTTGTCTTCAGTTAATGCCTGTGACTGGGGAAGAGCCCCGCCACGGGCAATTAGTGATTCTCGTGTAATTGGGATGCTCAGTTGGCAGAAACTCAAAGAGCAGCTTGCCTTTTTAGGTGGCAGATGGAAACTGGCCTGGTGGACCAGACAGGGCAAGAGTCCCAAGAGGAAGTTGTGGCCCAGCTAACCCCTGTACGAGGAGGCCACAGGGAGGGCTCAACCCCAGTGGTTTTGCTCTCAACTGGTTGATTTTTAGTTCAGGGAGTTAACATTGAAGACTAGCCAGGTCTTGTTCCAGTTACAGTACAATGGGGAAAAATGAATTAAACTTTTACATTGTGTTTATTTACTTACATTCTGAATAGGCAATGGATTTCCATGGTTCTACATCAAAATGCATAAAAAGTGTGGATCCGACATGGCTCAGTCAAGCAAACCTGACGACCTAAGCTCAGTCTCTGGAACGCACATACAAAGCCAGATGTTGTGATGTGCATCTGTAATCCCAGCAGCCCTACAGTGAGATGGGGTGGGGGGAGACAGGCAAATCACCTGGAACCTCGTGTACAAGCTACCCTGGAACACTCAGCCTGGGAGAAGCAAGAAGACGCCTGACCTCAGCAAAGGAAGGAAGAGCAGGCAACAAACCCCTGCTGTCTGTCCTCCGCAGGAGCAGCACAGCACGGGCGCACTCAGATCCACACACATTCGCTAATAATAAATTAATACAAATTGCAATATGCAAAGGAGCAGGGAGTAATGGTACACACCTGTAACTCCGGCCCGTAGGCCTGGCCCATGGGAGGATTGCAGGTTTGAGGCTAGTGTGAACTACATAGCAAGATTTTATATGAATAGAACAATAAACAAGTATGAAAAGACACACTGAAAACCCATAACTGCTCTATAAGCACACTCAAATATAAGTCTTCTCCTCCACTTAAACACACACACACACACATGCACACACACACACAGAGTTAGCAAGCATATTAAGAATTTTTTCTTACAAGAAAGCTTACTTTTAGGATAATGGAACTGCATTACGCACCTGTCTAAATGCACAGGCTCCACCTAGCACACTGCTGTAAGCTGTGCACCGTGGGGGCCATCTGTCAGTCATAAGTAGTGTACCTCTAAAGGGATGCCGAGAGGGAGGAAGATGGCCTGTGTGCTAACACAGGGGATATATTGTACCGCCATACACTGCCAGTCACAACCATGCAGCTGTCTAGTGAGGGATGCTGAGAGGGAGGAAGACTGTGTGTCTGGTAGCAGAAAGGATATGTTGTACCACTGTACACCAATCATAGCCAGTGCAGCTCTCTAGTGATGTTAATGGTGGGGAAAATGGAATGTTCAGGAGCAAAGGGTGTAGATGGGAAGCCTCTGCACATTCCTCTGAGTTTTTACTGAAACAGTAAGTCAGGAGGTGTCCTCGTGTGCCGAATTCCTGTACTGAATTCCGTAGACAGCTATGTCTTAAACTAGTCTCTCAGGAAGTGGACTGTATTAGTCAGGGTTCTCGAGAGGAACAAACCAAAAGAGTGGATACATAGATTAAAAGAATGTACAAATTCAGCTTATATTAAAATAGTAACAAGTTATTTCACACCGGAGAGGCTGAGAACCGCAGCGTTGCCTGGCACTGGAGGCTACAGCAGTCCCAACCTGGGAAGGCTTCTGGAAAGCCGCTGGTCCTTAGTCAGCATTGGAAGCCTGGAAAACTGGTCCTGATATCAGTGAAGGAGTCGTCCGCCATGGCGTTTTTGATCTGGACTCTGACCAGACAGTGATGTCCACATTTGGGAGTGGGGCTTCCCATGTCAAGTGAGGAAATAGGGGCAAGGCTTTGGGTAAGGCTCCCCACTGGGCCAATTCTAATCAGCAGCAAGTTGACACTAAAATCAAACAGCACATGGCTAATCAGGCTGTTTCGTCTTCAGATCACAGGGCATCCCCCAAGGATTTACACTGACTGCACCATGAGCCCAGGTGAGCTCATGGGGAGTCCAGGTCTCTTGGCCGGGTTCATGGAGCTTCAGCTTTGGAGGAGCCGAGGAACAGGACACTGAGAGACAGAGAGACCGAGTCACAACCCAGCCAGCCTAAGCCAGGTGGGTCCAGCTTAAACAAGTCTAGCAAAAGCCAGTTGTTAATCAGAAGCAGCAACAGGAGTGGTACCAAAAGCCCTGTCCCCATTCTGGTGGCAGCTTGGTGGCATGGCCATAAGGAAAGGGAGGGCAAAGTGGGGATTGCCAACCTTCAGTTGTGAGGAAGCTTTGGAACTGGCCGTGCTAGGCCCAAAAGAATGAGGTTGTAAAATTATCATTAACACAGCAATTGCACAGGTTGGCGAATTCACCGTTACATCACCACACAAGTTTGCACTGTGCACTGATGGTGTTCACCCACCCATCTACCCTTCCTCCCCGCCCTCTAACCCTTTCCCATCAGTGCCTTTTCCAAGACCTTAGCAAACCCTCTCCTGATTTGAGGGTGTCTGCTTATTTTAATGATTTATTTGTAAAAAAAAAAAGTGTGCATGTGTGTGCGTGTGCGCGCGTGTGTGTGTGTATGGACATGTGTGTATGTTTGCATGTGTGCATGCATGTGTGTGTGCATATACATTTGAGTGCAGGTGCCCGAAAAGTCTAGAAGCATCAGATCCCTGAGGTACAGGTGGTCGTGAGCACCTGATGTGGGTCCCTTGCAAACTCAGTAAGGTCTCCTAGCCACTGAGTCATCTTTCCAGCCCCAGGATGCCTTTTCTCATTTGTTTCCACCAATGAGAGAAAACACATCATCCTTGTCTTCCCATTGTTTTGTTTAACGTGAACCTTTCCAGTCCCTTCAGTTTCTGGCAAGTGACGGTGTTTCTTTTTAATGTGTGTCTGAAGGACACCCATGGTGTAGACACACCATATTGTCTTTATTCACCCGTCCGTTGAGGGACATTGAGGCTGATCCTGAATCTCAGCGATGGTGGGCAATAAATAGTTCATTTAACATTTAGCAGGAAGGCATCTCTTGCTTATTTAAAAATATGTTGGGAGTATGTTCTCAGATGAAAGGCACCAAGGGTGGAGTATTGACTGGATAATTCCTTATGGTTCTCAAATATCTATCATCTATCTATCTATCTATCTATATCTATATATCTATCTATCTATATCTATCTACCTATCTATCATCTATCTATTTATCTATCTATTGATTTTAATTTTTTTTTGGTTTTCCAAGACAGGGTTTCTCTGTAGCTTTGGAGCCTGACCTGGAACAAGCTCTTGTAGACCAGGCTGGTCTCAAACTCACAGAGATCCACCTGCTTCTGCCTCCCAAGTGCTGGGATTAAAGGTGTACGCCACTATACCTGGCTAGAAATATATATCTTAAGGGGTTGGAGAGATGACTCAGTAACTCAGAGTGCATATCACCCTTAAGGATTGGAGTTCAGTTCTCAGCACCCATATCAGATGGCTCCCAATAGCCTGTAACTCCAGTCTGGCATGCACGTGCGCACGCACACACACACACACACACACACACACACACACACGCACACATGTACATACACACACACACACACAGAGTTAAAAAATAATAAAATAAAACTTAGAAAAATGAAAACACACCAGAAAATGACAAGTGCTGGGAGGGTGTCAGAAATCAGACCCCTGGGCACTGATTAATGTGGGGTGAGATTAGTGTATGTTATTTTTCATCAGCTTAGAAAGGAAAGAACTCTGTAATCAGCAGACTTCAGGGAATGATCAAGGAACCCTGTCGGCTCAGCAGCTGTCGTGAGTGCACAACATGACACACGGTGTTCCCAGGGAACTCAGGAAGGGAAGGGTACAGGCCACGCGTCACAGCAGTTGATCTTCATTCCCTTCTTCTTGTCTATCGCTACAGGCCATTCTTTCCGTTCCATTTTTGATCTTCATTCCCTTCTTCTTGTCTATCATCGCTACACTCCGTTCTTTCTGCTCCATTTTTGCAAACCTAAAATCGCTCTCTAAAGTAAGGTCTGCTCTTCTTTCTTTTTTTCTTCACATCTTCAACTTGCTTTTGGCTAAAAGCAGAGTTTGGGTCCTGTCAACAGCTGTCATGGGACGAGTGAGCCACAGGCTCTTTCCAATGGGCCTGGGAAGGCTCTTATTCTGGGCGAGAGGGTTATCTGGGACTCATCCCCGGTCAGAGAAGCTGCAGGTCTCGCCAGGCCTTGAGAGCAGCCATCCATCATCCTGGCGGGGACTGCACTCAGTGTGGTGCTCCCCCGACAGACGGATGGAAGGCAGATGCTTGTTGGCCTTGCCTCCTTCAGCAATCTGTCCCCAGGTGGTTGGAACCTGGCCTTGCAGAAACAGAGAGGCAGAGAGGGGGAGGGAGTACAGAACCAACAAAAACCTTCCATATCCTGACAACATCCTGTCAGGTTCCAGCATCCTGAGGCCAATTGTTTGTCTGCCAAGTGATGGCAACGATCTTCAGTTCCTCTCCAGCCCGGCCATGCCTTCTAGGCCCATAGCAAACCCGAAGAGGAGGCTCATTGGTCCATGTATTTGCCTTCAGAGGAGCTGGCAGAGACCAAAGAGGATGCTAATGCTGTCTCAGCCTCCCACTTGGCCCCTGTGGCTGAGCATGGGCATGCATCTTGAGGACCGGCTGAAGTTCCCAGGTGGTGTAAGGGAACTTTGAACCCTGGCCTGAGAGATCTTGTCCCCAAAGGCACTGAGGCTGACATTCCTCCCGATTTTAGTTTGCTTATCATTTTAAATAATTCACAATTTTTAAAAGTAATTGCATTTGTGGGCTTTTCAAAAATAATATTTTTAAGGGGGTGATGATGGTGCACACCTTTAATCCCAGCACTCAGAAAGCAGAGGCAGGTGGATCTCTGAGTTCAAGGCCAGCCTAGTCTATAGAGTGAGTTCCAGGACAGCCAAAACTACACAAAGAAACCCTGTCTCAAAAAACCAAAAATCAAACAAATAAGTAAATAAATAAAAAAATTCTATTAATTCTTTGGGAATTTCATACAGTGTATTTCAATGCAATTGTGGTTTTAATAATAATCCACACTTGCTTTGAATACCTGCTTGAATGGTTTTTAAAGCACTTTATTACAAAAAGCAACCAGTGTTCTGTGCAGAACTCTTAGATCATGCAGACAGGCAAGAAGAAGGAAATAAAGCATGACACCTCAAAGAAGTACAGCTGGAGGTTTTGAAGTAAACCTTCTGGTCCTGTCTCCTCAGTTCTTTCTTTGTTCACTGAACAACCCTCATTATTATTCACTGGGTGTCAGTACTGTCCTTGCGCTAGGCAAACAACAGCCAGTGAACCGGGACCTCAGGGAGCTTAAAGAGGATGCATCCACAAATGTGCCAACAGGTAAGAGTTTGGTTCCACCTGGCACTGAACACAATGTCTTAGAAACATTTTTCCATGTAATGCACAAAGAACACTCACCATGGGATTTAGACATTGTTTCAAAACAGCATCTCCAAGGTTACATGGTGCCAGCTCTGTGAATGGGACATCACTTATTAAGTTAATCTACCATTGCGCACAGACTGCTTCAGACAAAGCAGGGTCTTTGTACACATTCATGGTTACATCCTTATTTTCATTTTTTTGTAGCAAAATATATATAACACAAAACTTAGCATTTTAGCCATTTTTAGGTGTATGGCCCAGGGGTGCTGGTGTGCTCATGTTGCTGTGTGACTTTGCCACAGAACTCTTGGAGCTTACAAAGTTGAAATGTCTTCTAAACACCAGGTCACTCTTCCCCATCCCTCCAGACCATGGGAACCAGCCTCCTGCTTCCTATGGATGTAGCTGTGACCATTCTAGTCACTGATATATGTGGAATCAGATGGCACCTGTCTTTTTGTGGGTGGCTTATTGCACTTGGCGTGATGTCCTCAGGGAATCAGACGGCATCTGTCTTTTTATGGATGGCTTATTGCACTTAGCGTGACATCCTCAGGGTCGCTCCGTGCTGCAACTTATGTCAGCATCCCCTTCCTTAGTAAGACTAAGTGACATTCCACTGTAAGGACAGCCCACATCAGAGCCAAACTCTGCAAACTAAGTACCTAGAAGTGACCTTGGTAGAAGAAACATTGCACTATCAATTGCCCAAGTCTCCTCTAAAACACTGAGGCCCACTTCCTTTCCTGTCTTTAGGATAAGAGTTTTCATCCTTCTGCACCTCAGCACTGAGCATTATAAAGTTGTTAGGTTAGGGGTGGGAGTGGTCTGGGGTCAGAGAACATATGGGTTTGTGTGGAGGTATGAATGCTCATGTATGTGCTATGGGTACATGTATGCAGGTGTATGTAATGCCCATGTATGTGGAGGCCAAAGGTCAACCTCTGGTGTCCTTCTTCAGGAACTGCCCGCTCTGTTTTGCTTGTTTGTTTATGTTATGGTTTTTGAAGACAGGGTTTCTCTCTGTAGCCCTGGCTGTCCTGGAACTCGCTCTGTAGACCAGACTGTCCTTGAACTCAGAAATCCTCCTGCCTCTGCCTTCTGAGTGTTGGAATTAAAGATGTGAGCTACCACTGACAGGATTCTACTTTGTTTTTTGAAATAAAGTCACTCACTGGGTCCTGGGACTTGCTGACGCAGCTAGCCTGACCTTCCAACAATTCTTGGGGATCCTCCTGTCTCCATCTCCCTAGTTCTGGGATTACAAGTGAGGTCCCCCCAACACTGGGTGTTTACAGAGGTGCTAGGGATTGAGCTCAGGTCTTCATGCTTATAAAAGAAGCACTTTAAAGATCATTTATTTTATTATTCTTTGGTTTAAGTGCTTGTGTGTATGTCTGTGTACCGCATACAGGTCTGGTGTCTGTTGAGGTCAGAAGAGGGCATTGGATCCCCTGAAACTGGAATTATAAGTATATGTGAGCCTCCATGTGGGTCCTGGAAACTGAACTTGGGTCCTCTGTAAGAGAAACAGATACTCTTAACCACTGAGCCATCTCTCCAGTCTCCAACAAGTGCTTTATTGACTGACCCATCTTCCAGCTCAATTATAGGATTTTTAAAATAAAAACTGTCTTAGAAATGAAAAAATTTAAATTTCATAGAATTCCAAGTATAATTTAAACTTTACAGAAATAAAACACACAATTTTTCTCCTTTGAGACAGGCTTTCACTACACAGCCTTGGCTGGCCTAGAACTCATTCTGTAGACCAGGCTGGCCTCGAACTCACAGAGATCCACTTGCCTCTGCCTCCTGATGTGTGGAATTAAATGTACGTACCACCATGGCAGGCATTGCGAATATAATTAGAGGTTTGCAAAGATTCCCGAGAGAGCAGTGCAAGAAGAACCAAGTCATCTGCTCCTCCTCCCGTCCCCCTCCCTTCTGAATCTGGGTAAACTCCAGCCATCACAGTCCTTGATCTGTTGTGATTTCAAAGTGCATTTTCCTACCAACCTCTTACATTGCCAACACACAATTACAGAGCAATCAGAATTGATCGTAACCCACAATCCAGATTCAGAATTCATCAAGGATTCCAATGATGTCCTTCCTTTTACCCTAGAGTCCAACTGTAGGACTGTACACTGCGTTTAGTTGGTTTGTCTTTTGGGTCATCTTTTCCCTAGGCCATTATCAATTTTTGATTCATTCTCCAACTTGAAAGGCCCAAGATGGCATTTTGGTTTCATTTCTGACAAAGCCAAATATTTTTCCTGATGTAAACCCCTGCCCTCTCTCGTTTGTTCCTACCCCCATACTGCAGACTGAGCCCAGCTCTATCAAGCGCTCTACAGGTAAATGCCCAGCCTGTCCCTCTCCGCACAGCGCACTGGTGTCCTTTGCTGCTGTCCTTGCTCCTCCCCCCTCCTGACTTGCCCCCAGCACATCAGCACTCGGGCTTGACTTGTATAAACATTACTCTAAGCCTGAAGAGAGGGACCTAGGGACAACCGCTGCCCTGGCCCCGTCCCCTCAGATCAGCCTCTTGCCGGGGTTTTGAAATAGAACAGTTGTCCACTTCCAGCCAAGACACCCCACCTGCCCTTCCCAGGATGCACACGCTAATAATTCCTGTTTGGGTTCAGTGTTTCCTGCAGGATAGGTGGCTCCTCCAGCTCCAGTTCTGTTTCCGAGAGGCCACCTGCCGAGTGCCAGAGGTAGCCAGCAGCCCCTGAGGGTGCTATCCATCAGTGTCTGCGGCAGCCAGTCCTGGTGTCCAAGGCCTGATCTGTGTCCCATCCTGGGAGAGGACCGTGGAGCATGGGAAAGCTCCCATGGTGCCTGCATGGGACAGGCTGTGACCTCAACCCCGAGCAGTTTAGCACACAAGCCAACCTACCTAGTCCCTTTAATAGGGTTGTGGAGACTTCAGAAAGATAGAAAACTCTGAATCTGTGCATTCAAAGCCACTGGGAAAAAGAGCTCTACCAGGGCCACCAGAACACCTTGTCACGGTCCCATTGCTACTTTGTATGCAAATTTTTATTGAATTAGTTATCACTCTTTCCAGTAGTCATAAAAAGGGAAAGATAAGAAAATAAAACCCCTGTCACATTTTCCCTGTGTCTTCATTGTTTCTGTGGAGATAAATGTTAAACACACAAGGGACAGAGAGACTGCTCAGTGCCCAATAGTGGAGAGCCCTATGTGTCAGCTCACAGACATTTCTATCTCCAGTCCCAGAGGGTCCCATGCCCTCTTTTGACTTCTATGGAGATGCACATGGTTCACAGACATACATGCAGACAAAATGCTCATATACACAAAATAAATACATTTTAACTTGAAAATTATAAAATATAGTTAAATACCATAAAGTTAGTAGAAATAGACTTTAAGAAGAATCCCCCTCATACTTATCAATTCTGGTCTCTTCCCCAGCCTCAGTCCTGCCTCTTTCCCATATTATTATAAATACACTTTATGTTTCGTGTGCTTTACACTGTGGTTCACATCTACAAAAGGTGCTTTGTTTGTTTTTAACATCACTGTAATATCATAGCACTCCTAAAGACAGCACAGGTTTCTCCAGACCATGGGAATTCTAGTCAAATGCCCTCTTCTCCTGTAGTTACTTTTGGTCAAGCTAGCGTCTAAGCAAAGCGCACACCTTACATTTGCTTGCCACAGGTTGTCATCTCCTATGTTCCTCAAATTTCGTAAAAGATACTCTTTAATATTATTATCTAACAATCTGAGATGGGGTCTGGGGAGCGGCTCCACGGGTAAAGCGCTTATTGCACGGCATGAGGATGAGTGTTTGGATTCCCAGCAGCCACGGAAGAAGCCAGATTCTGCAGTGTGTGTCTCTAAGCCTAGAGCTGAGGAGGGTGGGTGGAGCTGGGTGGATCCCTGGAGCCCTTTAGCCAGTCTGACCATCAGTGATGCACATACAGGCTCAGCTAGAAACCCTGGCTTTAAAAGAAGGCAGAGTTAAGCCAACAAGATGGCTTCGTGGTTAAGAGCACCTACCGCTCTTGGAAGACCTGAGCTCAATTCCCAATACCCCAACACCCATGTGGCGTGGCTCACAACTGCCTCTAACTCCAGCTCCAGGGAATCCAGTGCCCTCTCCTGACCTCTGCAGGCACTGCACACATGTATATACACATACAAGTGTGCAAGCTTGCGTGCGTGTGCACATGCGCGCACACACACACACACTGGGACTGTAGGAAGTAATTAAATCATGAAGACACAACCTTCATGATGCGGTCAGTGTTCTCGTGAAGGGACCGAAGGTCACTGGCATTTGTTCCTTGGCCCTTCTGCTTTCCGTGTGAAGCCATTGTATTCCTCCCCTCAGGAAGATGCAGCAACAAGATGCCGTCTTGAAATTGAGAAGCTCTCATGAGATGTTCAACCTGCTGCCACCTTGACCTTAGAACCCTCCTTCCTCCAGAGCTGTAGGAAATTAATTCTATGTTTTATAATCTCCCAGTCTCGGGTATTCTGTGGCAACAGCACAGACAAAGATAATAAATGTCTTAATACATCTCAGTCTCTCTATGCTCCCCCTCCCTCATTTTGACCCTTGCGATTTATTTGTGGAAGAAATCAAGTTGTTTGTCCTGTGGAGTTTTATTCGGCTTGGGTTTGATTTTGACATTTTGCAGTTACATTTTTATAATTTAGTGTTCCTTTGTTACCCGTTCTTCCTACAAACCAGCAGTTAAATCACAAACTGTATATAATCCAAAGACAGCCGTACTGTGGTGCCTATCATTAAATGTGAACTTCCCTTGAGAGAATATTAACTACCTTTCCCATTGCTATGATCAGACACCCAACACGAAGAAACGGTTAATTTAGCTAACTGTTCTCACAGTCTGAAGGAGTACAGTCCATTATGTACAGGGGCCGGCTGTCATGGTGGCAGGAGCTTGAGGCAGCTGGTCACATGACATCCACGGTCACACAGTCAGGAGGCAGAGAGAGATGAATGCATTTGTTCAGTTGGCTTCTCCTTCTTATTCAGCCCACAGAATGGTGCTGTCCATATTTAGGGTAAATCTTCCATCTCCAAACCCGGTCTAAACACTTGCTCACTGGCATGCCCAGAGGTCGGTTTCTGTGCTGATTCCAAATCACATCTAGCTGGAGATCCAGACTGACTACCATGGGGCTGGAGAGATGTTCATCAGTTAAGACCACTGGGTACTTCCCCAGAGGTCCTGGGTTTGATTCCCAGAACCCGCATGGTGGCTCAAAACTACCTGTAACTCTAGTTCCAGGAGATCAGACACCCTCGTCTGGCCTCTGCAGGTACAAGGCATACATGCAAGCCAAACACTTACGCACATAAAATAATTTACTAATAATTAAAAGGAAAGATTAACCATCACACAGGCTTGGGAAAGAGCTAGAAGTGACTGGCTCATGGGAACAGTAGGGATGGGAGTTAACAGACCCAGCTCTGCCCTGGTCCTTGGGGTGAGCGGATCTGAATAAGTCACAGTTGCTTTGGTAAAAGGGGAAGTGGAGGTGACAGGCAGGAAGTCTCAAAGCTCATCCATGAAGCTGACTTTGCAGAGGAGCAGCCCTGGGGGTCGGTATGCCCCACCCAGCCATCAGGGCTGATGGCTTTCTGGGACAAGGACACTCTAGCTCTCTGAAGAGCCTCAATCAGACCCTGGAATGGGCACTGGGAAGCTGGCCCAATTCACAGACTTCTTGTGGAATTTAGATCCACCTGACTTCTGGTCACATTTATTGACCATCTGTCCTTAGATCCCCTGATGAATGGTGGCCTATCTTCAGTAACACCAGCGACAACCAGGCAGAGAGCCCAAAACACACCACAGGGCTTAAAATCCGTCCCCACCCCCGTACCCCCACCCTGTTCCTCTTCTTTTCCTCTCTCCTCCAGTGTTTGGGGTTTGTTTCCCTCTTTAGTAATCAGTTTTGTAATTTTTTCCAGTGCGCTAGGGGGAGCTACTCCGTAAAAAAACCCGCAGGGCCCTGGCCTCAGGCCTGCAAGGGCGGTCCTCTCCCTGGGAGCTGCAGATTGCCCTGTCTTACTGCAGGGTTGCCTTTATTACTCACAAGACACAGAAGAGGGGCTCAGGAGACCAGGGTTCAAACCCACATCTACCATCCTAGCCTGCAAGACCTCATTTCATCCATGGCTGGGCTAGGACTGGGACTTGTGCTGCAAATCCTGACTCCGAGCTTCCCTCAGAATGACACCAAGACAGAGTAGCTGCGCTGCTCTTGGCACAGAGCCTGGGGAAGGCAAGTACTGGGCAGTCTCAACAGTATTGCTGTTGGTGAGATAAAGTGGACACAGATAACTGTTTTTGTCCTAAGTCCAGGGCATGGCTTGAGAATGGCATTCTCTATGGGGAGACATTATAATTTCCATAATAAGGCAACCTCCACTCCCTCCAGGTGACATGGACCTTACTGGTTGATCTCTGCAAAGTGGCATGGATGCTCTGTTCATCATGTAACCATGATAACTTCTTAGGATATCTGGGCTGGTCCACACTGGGCCCTCAGTCTGGTCCTCTCAGCAATGGAAATGAAGAAGTGAACAGATTAGTGTGGCCTGACCCCAAATGCCCAAGAGAGGCAAGGTGGTTCCAGGCAGGCTTGTGGATCCTGGACACAGTTTCTGTGAGCTTCCATGAGTGGTGGGGCACTGAACAGGGTCTGTGAGCAGACCAAAGCCTCTCCCTGACTTTCAGGTAAGCTAAAAGGAGCCAGCCTGTGTGGTTAAGGCCTGTGTCTCACTCGGGGTCAGAGAAAACAGGTTCTGGATGTTTCTACTAAAGAATAAATCCTGTCTAGTAAGAAGAGGCCTCTGTGGACATTTCCTCCCTCTGTCATGGATGGGACTTAAGTCCTCTCTCATCCCACAGACCCTGAAATACTGCAGGAGAAGGAAGCCCTGGTCTCCTGCCTCTGGGTTGCTCCCCTGAGCCCTGAACAGCTTGTCAGCTGGACCCAGGGTCCTCCAAAGCTGCTGGCTTTTCTGTAGCTGGGCCTGTGAGACCATCACCTTGCTTGGATGGATGACTAGGGACAGCAGGGTGCTGGTCCCCAGAGAAGAAAGTGAGTTTGTCATCAGACAGGGTGAAAGACGAACATTAGTTAGAGATGGTGATGGCGGAGAAAAGCCTCAGGGACCTTTGGGACAGAACAGAACGCAATGACAGGGCGGAAAAGTAATCCTGTAGAAAAGAGGCTGAGCAATTTCGTGTGTGTGTGTGTGTGTGTGTGTGTGTGTGTGTGTGTGTGTGTGTGT
>LOJH01007215.1:17730-28415 GCA_001685095.1 Ellobius talpinus
GTGTGTGTGTGTGTGTGTGTGTGTGTGTGTGTGTGTGTGTGTGGAGGGGGGAGTTAAGCATTAAGGTAAGGAAATCCGAAGAGCCTTGAGCAGAAGAGATACAAGCCCACACTAGACACACTGGAGGGAAACTGGCTCAGTTGGAGTTAGGAGAGGTCTTCAAAGGACAGAAAGAAAAGACAACATATATGCAAAGGAAACCAGACTTTCAGCAATACAGGCTGGAACAGTATTTTATAATCTCATAAATATAACCTTCCATGATAGTTTGATGTGCTAAAGGGAAATGCCTAGCCCTCAGCAGGTGCAATGTCTCAAATACAAGGTGGGGAAATACGGACCGAGAGAGCTGTCACCACCCCGTGTTGGAGAAAGGCCGAAGGACAACTCACACTGAAGAGAAGCGCAGGCCAGGAGGGAAGGCTAACTGCTTTTGGTTTAATTTTGTCTCGTTGAGATGGGGTCTCATGTAGACTAGGTTAGCCTCAGAAGAGTCAGAGAGAAGAAAGGGAGAAGATGCAATGTGCTGGAAACTGGAAGAGCGAAGTCATAGACAGTTCAGAAATTTCCAGAAGCTGGGAGGGCAAGGCAATGGGTCCTCGGCAAATGCTTCCTAAAGAAACGTGGCCCTTAGGTTAGCTCAGGGTGACCTATTTTGAACTCTGACTTCTAGAACTGCAAAATGATAAGTTGGTGTTGATTTGAATGACCAAGTCTATAGTACTTAGTTACAGCAGCTAAAAGGACACTAATACAGACCTAAGGATGGGACACAGGGACAGTAGGAAATACAGAAATCTTATCCTTCCTAGTACCAATGTCCTAGGTTTTTCTACTTTTGAAACTACCTAAGAGAAAATGTCCTTTCTTTTGGTGTAACCTATTGCTACTGGAGTATTTGGTAATTCACAAGCTTAATGCCCGATCAAAGGATAGGGACCACTTCATCTTAACCTGGATTGGAAGAGAACCCCACTGCTGTTCGCTGTAAACAGCAACAGGAACATAAAACCCGAGGTATTTGCTCTTTATGGTGCTAAACAATTTCCTTACATTTTTAACTTTTAGGACCATTAAAGTCAAATTTTATTGAGTAAAAATAACTCTTGAAGGAAGGAGGGCTGGCTCAGCACTTAAGAAGGTTTGCTGCTCTTCCAGAGGACAGGAATTCAGTTCCCAACACTCAAGTAAGGGTGCTCACAACTGCCTGTAACTCCAGCTCACCAGGGAGTCTGCCAACCTTTTCTGACCTCTGTGGGTATATATACATATACATAAATTATATATATACATATACATAAATTATATATATATATCTCCTGGGGTTTGTTCAGAGGGAAAACAGTGAATCAACATGAAAATAATCTGCCTTCCTGTCTCATCTCCAGCCAGTAAATTATACAAGGGGGCGGGATGGACCCAAAGGCTGTCAATCATCCGAGAGCTCAATCCTTTGTTTCAGGTCAGGTGAGACTTGTGATGTCTATGCCTCTTGGGTCATCCTTTCTCGTACTCTTCCCATTCTGTGACAGTCTGGGTTCAGACTTATTGAAGTGCTGAGTCTAGTTAGTGTTAGTCTGTGTCAACCTTATGCTCCTCGGGGCACCAGGTTTGGAAGGAGTTAACTCAGAACAAACAAACCATCAACAGTGTGTGCATGCTAAGCTATTAATAACATGCACGTGCAGATTCTTTTTAACAACATGAAGTGCAGTCATGTCTTTAGGATGCAGAACAGGAAACTACCCCTATCAATAGAGTCGGGGTGATGAGATGCTCCAGAGTACAGGAAGAGTGTGTGGAAGCAAGATTCAGGCAGAGCAACTTTCGTGTGCAAAGGACCTGTGGGTAGAAAAGGCAAATTAACATTGAGGCATGGAGGTGTGTTTGCACGGCAGATAGTGGGTGAGTGTTCTGTGGAAGGGAGACAGCTGAGGGTAAAGAGTGGAGGGCTTTGGATCCTACACATGTGCTTTGAGTTTATCCTGCACATAGTAAAAAAAAAACATGGTAGGACTGTGAGCAACAGGGAGGCAGACCACCGTAGTACCAATGGCTGTGCTCCAGTCCTGGTACCTGTCTGATCATTTTACACACCTCTCCTGGAGGCTTCTAGAAAGAACTGCCAAACAGCAGCAGGTGATAGGGGCCACTGGAGGTTTTCAGCAAGTGGGAAGATCTGGCTAGATCAGCTCTGTAGAAAGATCCCCCAGTGACACAGCAGAAAGCAGAGGACATCAAGATTAGGGCCATGAGGGTCGGGGTGGGGCATCAATTCTGGCATGAAGTTATGTGGGCCTGAACTCGGTGGCCCCATGGTGGCCAGAGGAGGAGATAGCTGAGAGAGATTTGGATGGAGTGGAAAGACGGGGCTGCCCAAGGACAGATCGCAGATGGCAAGAGCGATGTGTGGAGATGAAAGGATAGGAACAGGAAGGCTCAGAATGAAGGTTCCTGCGCTACAAGCAAGGTCACCTTTCTGAGTGGCATCTCAGCCTGGCTGAGATGAAGGGCTGCCGGTACCGTTTGTTCAGGAAACTGGGAAGCCTCTCTAAAGTCACCATGTTCCTTCTCTCAGCCCGTCCCTTACAAGAGGCCTGAGCTACAGCTATCATCCCCACAGCCCTGTTGGGAGGACTGGGGGTGGAGGATGGGTGGGTGGTGGGTACCAGTTGGTGGGTGACGGGTGGCGGCCGGGTGAGAAAACCACTTTAGCAGGAAGCTGCTTTCCAGATAAGCAGAGACCCATGCCAACTGGAGTCCTGGGCATCAAAGGGTTCCGGGCTGCTGCAGGCCGGATTAGATTGCCACTCACCAAATTGCTCTCTATTGCCTCGGTCAGACGCAGTGGCAGGGAGATGAAAGGGTTAATGACAGAAGTTCAGCCGGCCTGTGTGACTAATGAATTAGCTGCTCCATCTCTGATGCAGCCTCCTGCCAGCTGCTACCCAGATCGCTTGTCTGGTCCCTCTCCTGCCTGCTCGTTCCATGCAGAGAAGGCTCCTCACCAGCACCATGGAAATCCTGATCACATGGGATGGCCAGCACAGTCCCTTCGCTGTGGGACTCTGCAGCTCTGATGTCTACTCCTTGGTATTCAGGGTACTTTGCATTTCCAGGCAGCAAGTTTCTGGAGGGAACAAATATTCAGACCCTCACCCTTAAGGAGTTAATATGCGCGCTGGTGCTCAGCTCACTTCTTCCGATCTTACACAGCTCAGGATCCACTGCCTAGGGAATGGTGCCGCCGATAGTGGGCAAGTCTTCCCATCTCAATGAATCCTAATCAAGATAATAACCTACCAACATGCCTGCAGGCAATCCCCTGGTGAGATTTTTCTTCTCAAGCGATTCTAGATTGTGCCAACCAACCATCACAGTGTGCAGGGGCACAGATTACACCTGGAGGGAGTCTCAGCTTCCCTTCTTCCACCTGCTCCCTTTCAGCCTGGCCCTCTCCGCTTGCTAAGGTCTCCTGAAAGTCCTATGTTGAGACCTGCTCATCAGAGTGGTAGTGTTTACATTCAAGGCCTCAGGAGGTGAGTAGATCATTGGGGCAGAAGAGCTGGGCTATAGACTCCCAAGAGATGCCTTATGCTTTTTACCACACAAGGAGAGAAAGCATCTGCTAAGGGCCAGTGAGATGGTTTAACTGGTAAATGTACATGCCACCAAGTCCAAGGATCTGAGTTCAATCCCCTGCACACAAATGGTAGAAGGAGAGAACCAATTTCCAACAGTTTTTCTCTGACCTCCACACGTGACCTGTCATGTGTGTGCCCATATACCCATGTACATGCATGTACATGTGTGCACGCACATACACACACAAGATAAATAAATAGAATACAGTTTTTAATTAAAATACAAACACAAAACATCGCCTATAAGCTTGGAAGCAGGCCCTTACCAGGTATCAAGTCGGCCAGCACCTTGATCTTGGATATCTCAGACTCCAGGATTGTGAGCAGGTGGTTCCTAAGCCACCTGACCTATGACATTTTTGTCACAGCAGCTTGAATAGACTGAGACTTTGTCCACACAGTCTCAATCCCTGTGGGCCCTTGCAGGTCTGTGCCCTGAGTCCCTAATGCTGAAATTCTCTGTTCTAAAAGGGACAAGGCAGCATAGTTCAAAAAGAAAGAAAGAGCACATGCTTTTTTAAATTCAATAATAAAAATAGAAAATATTTTTAACAGCTTTAGATGTTGCTATTTTTATTTTGTGTGTATGAGCATTTTGCCTACATGTATATCTGTGTACCACATGCATAGACAGAAGAGTATGTCAGACCTTCTAGAACTGGAGTTACATACGGTTATGAGTTTCTTTTTGGGTGCTGGGAATCGAACCTGTGTCCTCTGCAAGAACAAGTGTCTTCACCACTGAGCCACCTCTCCAGATTCCAAGATTGAAAATTAAAATGACTTGAAATCTTGTTTCTCAGTGAAAATCCTGCTTTTCCATGTGTCCTTCCAGAATGTTCTCATTCACTGGCACAGGAGGGCACACATATTTTGTTGTTCCAAAATTAAAACAATTGCATACAATACATACGGCTTGCAAGCTGTTTGCCATTTTTCATGTACATTGTAAGAACATGACCTTGTCGGGACCCTGCATCTCCCCTGTCATTCTTCTTCTGTAGAATATTTTATTGTAAGGAAGGGCTTTCATTGGATCGCACCCCGGGTAGGCTTTCCAGGTCTCCCCTATAATCTTTCCTGCTGTTACAAGCCTGGGCAGTAACACGGCTTGCTTAATTTAGGGATCATCTGGTCCCCTGGCTCACGTCATAAAGGAAATTGAGTTTTATTTTCAGAGTCAATGGTGATTAAATGAACAATGGTTGCCAAGCAACCTGGAAACTGGACTCTGGGTGGAGGCCAAAACAAACAGCTGCCTCCACCTGCACCCAGGTACCCAGAGCATTTCTTGCTTCTAGGGGACGAGTCCATCCCTCAGACAGTCACTCCTACCTGATCCAGCTCCCAGGGACACCTCGGCTTTGTTTTCTGCACCTCTGATCCAAAAAGAGACTTCACTGGAGGACCCAGCCATTTAAGTCACCGTTCCCAAGGGATGCCAGGAGCCCAGCAGCCCCTGCCTAAACCCTAAAGAATGTGGGATTATGAGGAACGGGCTGCAGCATTGTGCGAGAGTCTGTACCCAGATGGGCAACCTAAATTGATATCTCTTCCTCCTCCAAGTGCAAGGATTGATCCATGGGACAGCAGCACTGTTCTCATCAGGATAAGAGCCTCAAGGGCTTGCAGGAACTCTGGAAGTGGCTTAAGGATGCCATGGAGAGCCACACAGTGCCCAGGGAGGGGACAGTGGCTTCTGAAGGCTCATGGGGAGGGAAAGGTCAACAGAGCCAAACCTAAAACTGTTTCAGTCACTAGCTTCCTCCTTGCCCTGCCTCTTGAGGATGGGGACAGGAAAGTTAGCACCATAGGAAAGTACCTCAGAGTCAGGGGCATGTTGGGACCTTGACACAGCGCCTGCTTGCCGCTGTTGTGATGATAGGAGGCCATTCATTGTTTACAGCTGAGCACTGAGCCTTGGCACACCTGGCCAAAATGGAGTCACTCACGCTAACACCATAGTATAGGACTTTAATGAATCAGATCCACCCCAGAATTGCCCAGCTTGAAGACAGGAGGCTCCTGTCCACTTGAGCCAGCGAAACAAGGAAGTCCCCTAGGCTTCACACACAGCAGAAAAGCAGCTCACTGTAGCCTATTTCTGTCCTTTTATTTCCTAGTCCTCCACTGCCAATCCCACTTGACCACCATTTCACTAAATAGGAATGCTCGCTTTGCCTTGTAGACAGGAGGCTGCCCCACTGGCACTGATAAAAAAGTCAGTGAGACTCCCGCCTAAATGTGTTGTCTTTTGACGGTACAACCACTGCCCCCATTCCCAGGCACAGACAAGCAGAATACTCTTTGCCAGAGATGAAGAGCCAAGATCTGAGCCCATCTGCCCATCCCAGCCTGTGACCTTCCTCCTCCTTCTCTTCCTCCTCCTCCCTTCCCTCCAGATCTTCTTTCTGTTTCCCTTTCTTTCTCCCCCTCCCCTCTGCTTTCCCTTCCCTCCATTCCACTTTCACTTCCTTTGACTTTTTTTTTGAGATGGCCTCCTATGCTCCAGGCAGATCTCAGACTCACTATGTAGCCAAGAATGTCCTGATCCTCCTGCCTCTGCTTCCCAAATGCTAGTATTATAAGTATTGCCCGTGTCCACCATGCCCAACTCCCACATTGCTTTATTTAAATGGGAATAAATTTGCTATTACATTATTTATTTATATATTGTATGTGCCTGTATATCTCTCTGTATGTCTGTCTGTGTGTGTGTGTTGCATGCCACGGTGGGAGCTGGTTCTCTGCTTCCACAGTGTGAACCCAGGGCTCATACTCAGGCAGTCAGGCTCAGAAGCACCTGACTTTAGCCACTGAGTTATCTTTTTTTTTTGGTTTTTTTGAAACATCGTTTCTCGGTAGCTATGGAGGCAGTCCTGGAACTCGCTCTGTAGACCAGGCTGGCCTCAAACTCACAGAGATCCATCTTCCTCTACCTCCTGAGTGCTGGGATTAAAGGCGTGTGCCACCACCACCCGGGGCCATTGAGCTGTCTTGCTGGCCCTAAATGGGATTTTTAATTGGCCTGGCTTGCTGTGCATTTGCTGGACATAGCTGTCTTGTGTGCTCAGAAGGATGTGACAGGAATGGCTGTTAACAGACCTGAGGCCAGGGTGCTCTGTTGGATCACTCTTATTCTTTCTGGAAGAAACCAGTGGCATGATGTCATGAGGAGCCTAAGAAACCATCCATGCAATTAGGACCTGGGGTCTCCTGCCAACAGTTGGCATGGATTCCATCACAGGATGAGCCGCATGTGAGGGGACCAATCGAGCCTTCAGGTGATCACAGTCCAGTTAGTACCCCAAGAAGAGCCTCAGGAGGTGGCCCCTAGCCAGTACCCCTACTCAGCTATTCTTGACTCCTGTCTCTCAGAAGCTGAGCTGAGCAGAACTGATCAATGCTGTTCCTAGAGACAGTCATTCAACTGTCAAGAACACAGACAGGATTTGCGTGCAGAAACTAATGAGCCTGAGCAATGTTAAGGGTTTAGGTAACTCTGGGGAAAAAATCTCTAAAAGAAACGAGTTTTTCTTGAAGACTCAAGAACAACACCTAACACACAGCAGCTTTGGGACTTGCGTCTGTGAGCATCTCCTCAGGTAGGAAAGACAGAAATTTGCTCGGCTCCAAGGCATTACGAAATGGGAGAGGGATGAGTTCCACAGACCTTGTGCCTGGGACAGACAGATGCTGCCATCTTAGTCAAGGTGGGGTTCAGGTTTACAAAGGGCAGAGTGAGGGGTGAACAGGCAGGGGCTGGCACCAGCAAGGGTTGAACCTCTAACATCTTCTCTACAGAGAGGGTCTGAAGTTTATCTCAGGACGGGAGGGCAGAAGTAAGCCAGGCCTCTACCTGGCCTCAAGTCCCTACCCCTCCAGCTTTCATTCTCCACCCTCCATTCCTCCCAGCTCCCATTCACTCTCCTGCCTCTGGAGCGCTATTCAATCACTTGTGGCCATCCCTGTCCACTGTGGCTACTCACCAGCACCAACACTGGCCTCAGCTTCCCCAAACCCACCTTCTGTGCTGGCTAGGCTTTATGTCAACTTGACACAAGATATAGTCATCTGAGAGAAGGGAGCCTCAGTTGAGAAAATATATCCACAAGGCTGTAGACAAGCCTGTATGGCATTTTCTAGTTAGTGATTGATGGGGCAGGACCCAGTACATTGGGGGTGGTGCCATCCCTGGGCTGGTCGTCCTAGGTTTTATAATAAAGCATCTTGAGCAAGCCATGGGGAGCAAGCCAGTAAGAAGCACTCCTCAATGGCCTCTGTATCCGCTCCTGCCTCCACATTCCTGCCTCGTTTGAGTTCCTGTCTTGGTTTTCCTCAATGATGAACAGTGATGTGGAACTGTAAGCCAAATAAACCCTTTCCTCCCCAAGTTGGTTTTGGTCATGGTGTTTCATTACCACAATAGCCACCCTAACTAGGACACCTCCCTTCAGCCCAGCTCCACACTCATTCCCTGCCCCCGCATCCTGACTTCCTTCCATTCTCACCTCCGAACACTTCCACTTGGCCTCATTGTTCACTGCCTCCACCCTGTTCCAGGCCGTCTGTCACCCCTCATTGCATAACCGACTTGCTAGCTGGTGCTCCACTATCCACTTCACCCTCTCTATTCGACTCACTCCAACATTCTGCCCAAAGGATCTGTTGAAACAAGTGTCCAATCATGACCTTTCCTGGGTTACTAGTCATGCCCACACCCTATTTCTTGGTATCCCCTTCCTCTGTCCCAGGCCTGCACAGTCCAGCCCAAACCTGCAGATTCTGTACTAGGGTTTGATTGTGAAATGCTCTCCCCATGTTCGTGTTTTTGACTATGTGGTCCCCAACGAGGGGTGCTGTATTGGGAGCCTGTGGACCCTTTAGGAATTTGGAGCCTCTCTGAGTAAGTGTGTCGCTGGGGGCAGGCCTTGACATTTATAGCCTGATTCCACTTTCTGTCTTGTCTCTTTCTTAATCTGTGGAGACAGAAGAAGGCAGCTTCATGCTGCTACTGCTGTGGCTCCCCCTCCATGATTGACAGTGGCTGCAAATCGAGAGCCAGAAGAGAGCCTTCTTCCCATGCTTCCTATCAGGGGCTAAGGCCCAGCAGTGAAGAAAAGCAACATCTTGGCTTTGTGCAAGGATCCGGCCCAGGGGAGGATTCAGTGGAAGCAATGCCAGTTTCTTTTTAAAATGTTAACTATAATTTTTTTGGAATAGAAGAAAGACCAATCTCTTATTTTATAATGTTTAAAAATGCACAACTTTAGCTAGATCACTGTGGAGAGTGGAGGGGAAGCAAGTGCACCCTAGAGAGTACGCTGAGATAACTGTTAGCTTTTTCAATTCTTCCAAAAAAAGATTTATTTTTTGTGTGAATATTTTACCTGAATGTATGTGTGTGCAGCACATGCATACAGTGCCCATGGGGCTAGAAGAGGGCGTCAGATCCCCTGGAACTGGAGTTACAGGCAGTTGTGATCCACCATGGGGTTACTGGGAACTGAATTTGGCTCCTTTGCAAGGACAACCAGCACTGAGGTGCTGAGCAATCTCTCCAGACCACTGAACCATACTTTCAATTCTTGGAGAATTTCACACAGTGTGTTTTGGTAATATTCACACACACACACACACACACACACACACACACAATTTTTTAAAAAAAAGATTTTGTTTTGCATGGACCAGAAATATAAGTGCTTGCTGCCCTAAGGAGCTGAGGACTAGAAATATTAGTGCTTGCTGCCCTAAGGGGCTGAGTTCTGCTCCCAGCACCTACACTGGGCAGTTTACAGTACCAGCAACTGTGCTCCAGGGAATCTGACGTCCTTCCCTGGACCCCACAGGCACATGCACTCAGGTGCATGAACCCGCACAGACACACATGAACACACTCAGCTAAAAATGAATCTTTTATTTATTTTTTATTTATTTTATTTATTTATTTGCTTGTGTGTATATGTCTCTGTGTTTTATATATATATATATATATATACAGGTGTGTGTGTGTGTGTGTGTGTGTGAGCGTGTGTGCCCTTTTGCACATGCAAAGCCCAGAAGAGGGCATCCACTGATCTCTCTTCAGCTCTTCCTTTGAGGCCGGATCTCTCTCTGAGTTCAGGGCTCATGTTTTCAGGGCTAATTTCTAGCAATCCTCCTGTCGCTGCCCTCTCCAGAACTGGAGTTATAAACAGGAGTGGGAGCCCCAGATTGTCATGTGTGCTGGAATCTGAGCTCTGATCCTATGATTGTGTAACTTTTAACTGCTGAGCCATCGCTCCAGCCCTACCAGCCATGTCTCAGTG
Organism: Ellobius talpinus; assembly: GCA_001685095.1. Classification (NCBI taxonomy): domain Eukaryota; kingdom Metazoa; phylum Chordata; class Mammalia; order Rodentia; family Cricetidae; genus Ellobius; species Ellobius talpinus. The sequence goes on from LOJH01007215.1 coordinate 27,686, forward strand.
GCTCAAAACTATCTCTAACTCTAGTTCCGGGGAATCCAATGCCCTCTTGTGGCTTCCTCAGGCACCCAACATGCACACTGTGCACAGGCATACTTGCAGGCAGAACACCCATCCATACATGTAAAACAAATATTTTTTAAAGTCTAAAGCAAATAGTGAAATGTGCGTAGGTATTTGTGCCTGTGCTTGAGGACTATGCCATGATTTCAAGACAGTTTTATAGTGTAGTAGGAAGAGATACAACCCCTCAGAGGAGGAACTGTCTTCACATTCTGATGAGGAGCTGAGGCACAGACAGGCAAAGTTACTAGACCAGATCACACAGCTGATAGGAGGTGGAGCCAGGATTCAAAGCCAGGCTTTCCTGGACCTCTGAAGATGCTGGAGGGGTGTGGGGAGGCTGGGTGGGGGAGGTTCTGCCTCATTAGTCACTGGAGAGGCATGCGGGCACCTGTGGGTATGTGGAGTCAGGGAAGACTCAAGGCAGTCAAGCACAGAGAAGGATCTGTTAGCTGTCAATCAAAAGGTCATATCATCTAGCATCTCAATAGTTTAGCTTATTTGAAGGAGAAAGTGAGCATTGAAAGGGCCCTCTCAGTAGTGTTAATGTTCTTAGCAGTGTTGGACAACGCTGACCACCTACAAAATGCCTCCAGGGAGGCCTGGGTTCCTCTAATTTATCTCAGATCTTTTTGTTTTAATTTTATTTATTTACTTGTGTGTGTGTGTG
>LOJH01007216.1:16210-31505 GCA_001685095.1 Ellobius talpinus
ATTCACCAGAACAGATAATACTCCCTGAGTTCTCACTTATCTGCCAATGCTAGTCCAAGGGTTCTGCCCATCAAGGGTCATTTACATTCATCATTTAGCTCTGTAGAATAGCCATAGGAATTAACCAGCTTGGCCCTCATGATGTGGAAGGAATGGGGAGTCTGGCTCCCCTCATCTTTAGAACTTTAGACCACTGTTCTCAGTCATATGTTATGTGAGCACCCATGTCAGGGAGCCTGAACAACAGCCTGTAACACAGCTCCCAAAGTTCTGCCACCCTCTTCTGGCATCCATGTGCACATGCATGCACCCACACAGAGATGTGCACATAGACACACAATTTTAAACTAAAATCTTTTTAAATGTATATGTAAACATGTGTGCATCTAAAATCTAGTCATAAAAACATGGCTGCCAAATACTCTACCATTCTGTGAGATGCCTTTCCACAGTGTTTATTGTTTTCATTGTTGAGCAAAAATTTCTTAATCTCATGAAATCCCAGCAGTCAATGCTTGTTACTATTTCTTGAACTTGGAAGTGTTTTTCTGAAAGCCTTTGTTTATACAACTTAAAGGGCCCTATCTTTGATTTTCCTCTAGAAGTTTCAGAGTTCCATGTCTTATATTAAGGTCTTGTGGTCCGCTTTGAATAAATTTTTGTGCAAGGTGAGAGACATGAAATCTAGTTCATTCTGCTATGCATGGATACATGGTTTTCCCAGCACCATTCCTGTGAAGAGGCTATCTTTTCTCTAATGGATTGTTTTTCACTTTTGTCAGAAATTAGGTGAAAGTACCAGAATAGGTTTACTTCTGGAGTTTCAGTTCCATTAATCTGCATGTCTGTTTTTGTGCCCCTAGCACGGTGGTTTTGTTATTAAATCAGTTCTGTAGCATAATTTGAGAGTGAGTGTTATGATACCTCCACCATTGATTTTTTCCATTCAGGATTATTGTGGATATTTAGGATTCCATGCTAATTTTAGGATTATTTTCAAGTTCTGTGAAGAATGTTACTGAAATTCACATGGAGACTGCATTAAATCTGTAAATCATTTGCAGTAATGCACCATTTTCTCAATATTAGCTCTGTTGGTCCATGAACATCTTTATATCTTCTAGAGTCTCTAATTTCTTCCTTCACTGTTTAAAATTTTTCATTGAACAGATTTTTTTTACCTCCTTAGCTAGGTTTATTCTTAACTCTCATTTTTAGAGGCTATTCTTACTAGCATGTCTGTCTGTTAAGTGATTAAACAAATACAAACAGTAGTATATAATTAATAAGCAAGGTTTGAAAGGGTATTGTATTTATAAAGAGGAGAAGTTAATTCAGGAGATGAGTCATGAAAACTAGCTTGCCTGGTCCAAAAGAACTAGACAGTAGTCAATTGCCCAGGGTACCAAACATTGCTAGAAATAAAACAAGAGTGATATCAGAACACCTAATTAGAGTGAATGCAGTATAGACAGTAGGAGAAAGACCCCCAGGTAAAGTCTCAGATTTTTGTATGGTAATTTTTGAATTTGCCTACTTTGCTCAAGGTTTTAGGTCTGAAAGTTTTCTGGTGGAGTCTTTAGGGGGGGCATTGTTGCTTTTGGTTGAGTGGGTATATGTTTGTATATGTGTACATGCATGTATGCATGTGAAGGTGTCCATGAACACCTGTGTACAGATGTGTGAAGGCCAGAAGACAACTGCTCATGTCTTTCCAGAAGATATTATCCTCCTTTTGCTGGTAGAATGAGGTCTCTCACTGGCCTGGAACTGGACAAGTAGGTCCAACTGGCTTGCCAGCAGGCTCCATTATCTTCCTGCATGTGCTGCCCTAGCGTTGGTAATATAAGGCTATGCCATGTCATCATGGCCAGACTTCTTATGTGGTTTCTGAAAATCAAACCCAGGTCCACATGTTGGTACTTGACTAAAGAACTGTCTTCCTAGATCCATGTTTCAGAAGCTCTGAGAGCAGGGTCGTATCACCTATAAATAAAGAGACCATCTGGTTTCTCCCTTCATACATGTATCCTTTTCACTTCTTCTTTTCAATTGCTCTAGCTAAGAGTCCTTGTACTCTATTCAAGAATGAGGGGGAGAGAGACAAGCGGATTGCATTCCTAGCTTTAGGGAAATGTTTTCAGTATTTCTTCATTCATTATGTTACCTATATATTTGTCAGATGTAGGGTTTATTATGTTTCTTTCCTTCCTACTCACATTGAGGGGTTTTATGTTGAACGATCTTGAACTTTGCCAGAGACATTTTCTGAACCTTGTTGAAATAACTGAGTAATTTCTGTCCCTACATCTACTTATGTATTACGTTACACTAACTGATTTGCATATGTAGAATTGTTCTTCCATTCCGAGACTGAAATCAAATTGACCCTGTTGTTTGATCTCTTTAGTGTGTTGTTGAATTCAGTTTTGCAAGTGTCTTACTGAACATTTCTATTCATCAGAAAAAAATGAGGCAGAGTCTTCCTTTATGGTTGTATTATTATACAGCTTGAATATCAGGGTGATTCTTGCTTCAGTAATCGAATTTTATAGCATTCCTTTCTTTTCTTTGTTAAGAAGAAGCTTGAGGAGATTTATTATTAGATTTTTGTTTTAAGGATTGTAGAACTCGGCCAAGAATCCATCTAGCCCTGGGCTTTTGTTGTTACAAGACTAATAATGCTTCAATCCCACTGCTCATTATAGATCTGTTTATGTTGTTTGTATCGTGTTGATTTAATTTTAGCAGGTTACAAGTGTCTAGAAATCCAACCATTTCTTCTGAATTTCCAGTTTATTAGAATTTACGTTTTTTAATGTTACCTAATGATTTTCTGAATTCCATTAGTATCTATCATAATGTCCCCTTTTCATCTCTAATTTATGGATTTGTGGTCTTTTGTTTAGTTTGAGCAAGAATTTGTGAGTCTTATTTTTTTATCCCAAGAGCAAGTTATGTTTCATTTATTCTTTGTAGTGTTTCTTTTAGTCTCTTCTTCATTAATCTCTACCCTAGTCTTTATTTTTCCCTCTGTCTATTAATGTGGATTTGTCTTTGTAAGATAAAAGTTTATAGCTATGGGTGCTTACTTAAAAAGAACTCAGAGGCTTCAAATAAATAATTTAATAATGTAACTCAAGGCCATAGAAAAATAAGAATGACTCAAACTCAAGTCTTACCAGCTTCTGTGGGTTGTGCCTGCTGACCCTGACTCATGGATTGCATGTTGAATAATGTTGTAATTCTATTATATATATATATATAAAGAAAAATCTCTGTTTTATATATGTTTGTATTCTCTTCTTCTCTTCCCTTTATAAATGTATTCTCCTTCAGTTTAGGGTACAAATAATCATAAACTAATAAGAATCTTTTAAAGGAGAGCCTAGACATAGGATGAAAACTGTACTGCTCAGGCATTTGGATAAGATGGAGAAAAGAAGGCTATGTATACTTGAGTCATTTTACTACTCCTTTAAATGTTTTGTAAGATGTGTTTTATTTTTAATTATGTGTTTTTGTATAGGAGGTGTGTGTGTAGCTATGAATGCAGGTCCCTATGGAGGCCAGAAGAGGGTATCAGACATCCCAGGAGCTAGAGTTACAGGCATCTGTGAAGCACCCAATGTGGGTGCTAGGAACAAACTCTGATCTTTTGCAAGAGAAATAATCACTATTAACTACTGTGCCACCTTTCCAGATTCTTCCCACCTCGTTTTTAGTTAAGTAGGAATTAGATAACTTCCATGGCATCATGTTTGATGCCCTATTGAATTAGCAACAAATGAGATATGGTCCATATCCTTCCTAAACTCTTGATCTAGCCAGAGATGTGGGAATGTAATCCCAAAATTACAGATTAGTGGATAAGGTACTGAAGGAAGACAAAAGGTAATAGACGTTCATCTGTCATTTCCCCTTTCTATAGTCATAGTTACATAATTCCACCATAATCTAAAAATGTTATATTGAAAATTCCAGAAATAATCAATAGATTTCTTAGATAAATCTTAGAACAGTAGAGTGTTACAATTGTTTGGTTTTATTGGTTTTTTAGGATACCTAATCTATTAATTATACTATATAATAAATAGGTAGGAAAAGTACAGTATTAATTATACTATATAATGAATAGGTAGTACAGTATATACAGAATTCACTATACTTCCTTATAGTTGTCAAATAGGGTCTTAAAAAGTATCTTCCCCAGGTATATAGGGACTACATTTAATTTGACTTCAGTTTCAAAGGGGATCAACAATTGATGTGAACTCTATTAGATTTTGTTGTTCAGAATGAGTGGCTTCATATAACAAATTTTATTTATCTCACATAAACACTGAGGACTAATCTTGAGTTTGATGATTTATACCAAAGTGAACCGGTCTATATAACCACCATTTGAGGCTGGTAGCTTTATGTTTTCTTCCTTTGTTGGATCTATTTTTACTATTCAGAGAACTGACACACTTCTGCAGATCAAAACTTACCCAGAAAGGTATAATCAGACCCATGGTGTCCTGTAATTAGCCAGAAACATGTATCTGACTTTTTCTTCCTCTCATTCTCTTTATAAAACAAGTATATGTATATATATTTTCTTCTTTCTCCTTGTGTCTTTTACACAAAATAATGTGAAAGATCTTTGCAAAGAGTGTTTTTCATTTAATAATACTTCTCAGAGATCACTCTCCTTATGTAACGAACTGTTACCCTGTCTGCTCACAGCTAGGTAATGAATGGATCTATGAATGCATGTACCATCGTTTATTCAGTCAGTCTCCTATGCTCATGTTTCAATAGTTTCTTCTAGACGTCATTGGAATAAGTAGAATGGTGTACATGCCTTCCTATTTGGATTGTATCTTCAGCATAAATTCATAGAACTTGGATTGCTGGCTGGAAGGAGGCATATTTTGTTTTAGTCATTTGGTGCTAGGCCAGCGATACAGCTCAGTGGATAAAGGCCCTTGCCACCAAGCCTAATGACACTAATCCAATCCCCAGAATCCATGGTAGAAGGAAAGACTCAAACCCCGAAAATCATCACCTAATTTTCACATGTGGACTGTGGTACACACAAACGCCCACACACTTTTTGAAAAAAGAAAAATAGTTGAAGGCCAAAGTCCCTTCAGTAAAGATTGTACAGTCCTTTATTTGGCATTCCTCTTAGCGGTGCCTATGGGAGTCTGTTTACCCACAGCCCAGAGAAAGCTTATTGTCAGGCTTTGAACTTTCACCAATCTGAGAAATGAGAAATAACATGTCAATGAGATGTAACTGGAATTTGTCTCAATGTAAGTGATGTTGAATATCACTTCATACATTCAAGACCCATGTCTATATCATTTTATAAATTTTGTATTTATTCCCGCTGCCCATGTTTCAATAGTATTATAATTTGTTTGTCTTTCTAGTATTAAATAATTTATTTGTTAAAGATACTGAACTTTTTCTGTGGTATGTTGGGAATATGATTTATTTGCAATTGGTTTTTGACTTATCTCAAGGTGGTTTTGCCATATATAATGAATTTATTAATCCGCTTTCACATCTGGACTTCTAGATATAATTACTCCATAGGTCCAAATTAGAGGAATTTTTGCCCAGATTTCCTCCTAATGCTGGAAAAGATTCTTAATGTATATTTTGAATGATGATTCATTTAGAGTTTCTTTTTGTACATAAAAATAAATTGGATCTATTTCAATTTATAAAATAATATTTTTAAATTGTTATCTAGCTGACTAGTACCATTTATTCAAAATACATTCTTTTACAATTGTTTCTTAGTTTGTAAGTATATGTGTGTTCCTGTTTTTCTATCAATAGAAAAACAGGAACATGTACGTAATGCCCAACACTGGTCCTGGGAACCAAACCCAGGTCCTTTGCAAAAGGCCGAACCATCTCTCCAACTCTATAAACACAATCTAAAAAATCATCATCATTATCATCAACAACACCATAATTATCTTACAATCTTTTCTCCAGAAAACCCAGGGCATCACCTTGTGACACACTAGGTTTCTAAATCTACCTTATTCTTGATCTCTCTGTCTCATAGTGAACCAATGACACACAGTTACCTGAACAGACTTTATAGTACCAAAAGATGCCATGAGCTCAGACAACCCCTACAGCTTTCTCTGGTCACTGTTCTCCTACCAAGTCTTATATCACTTTTGCATTTTATTTAAAAAAAATCAATATATCTAATTTAGTAGCAAGGTTTGTGTTTTGTTGGAAATGCATTATACTTAAAATTAAATTAAGAGTAAAAGTAGGATCTTGGCTGTATTGAGATGCCTTGAACAGGAATGACAGATACCACCTCGCTTGTTCAAACCAGTTTTAGTGTCATTCAACAAAACTTGAAGTTTTGTCTATATTTAGTCTATATTTTAGTCTATATTTAAAAATTTTTATCTTTCCTAAATGTTTCACTTTCCTACTGCTGTTTTACTTCTATTAAATATTTTATTTAACAGTCATGCATGTAATTTGTTTGGATCCAATCCACTGACCCCCATTGCATCCTTTCCAAATCCTTTCCAATTCCCTCTTCCTGTTCCTTCCAAATTTCATGTGCTTTCTCTCTTTTTAAAATTCAATATCCACCGAGCCTATTTAGGGCCTACCAACATGTGCATGGATGGAGGGCTAACTACAGAAGCATGAGTAGGCCAGGGGCCTGCACTCATAAAGTGACCATCTCTCTGTATCAGCTGCCAAGAGCTAGGCGGGTCTCCGTAACCACCAACATCCCCATCCATGCTGAGATTTGTCATTGGCCTAACCTTAAGCAACTCTTATTCATGGACGTCTAAGCCATTATGAGTTCATATATGCAGCTGAACTGTCATATCTAGCAAAGCTTGCTACCTACAGACACCCACTTCCTGTCTTTCTCACACAGTTTCAGCATGTCTCTTCCACAATGATTCCTGAGCGTCAGGAGAAGCGGGTGTGCTATAAATGTCCCAGTTAGAACCAAGTTCTTCCCTGTCTCTTAGTCTGTGCACGCTGACTGGTTGCCGGTCTGTGTATTAATCACCGTCTAATTCAAAGGGAAGTTTCTCTGATAATGGTTAAGAGATGTACAAATCTATGGGCAGAAAGATAAAAAGCTTTAAGGGGTAGTTTAGTATTGTGTCTGTTTAGCAAAATAATCGTATTGCGTTCTCTCCTAAGGTCTATGACCTAATCAGTCTGTTAGGGTTTGTTTGTTTGTTATTTGTTTTACATTAGATACAGATACCAGACATGGGTCTATCTTTGGGCTGAACATCCAATCAGAAAGTGATTGCTTATGCCCATAATATTTCTACCACGATCATACCAATGGCTGTATCTTTCCGGGACAGTAGCTGTTACAGCTTACAGGCTTCACAGCTAGGCGAGACTGAGGTTGGCTTTCATCCCCTGGCAGCATACATAGCACTTAATGGTACTATTAAAGCTTTCCAGTAGGAACGAATCTTTGAGGTTAGTACCAGTTTGGTTTTTCCGTGCACTCTAACTATGGCATGTGGTGTTACCACCAAGTTCAGAAGGACAATTAAGAGCAATAATAATAGCGTGCAGTGTTTAGGAAGGACCCAGTGACCAAAAACACGAAAAGAGGGAACCCATACATGTTTCTGGGCTTTTTACTTCTTAGCCAGTGTTGTCTGGGGAAGGAAGGCACCCTACCCATCCCCACCCTACCCCTGTTATATAGTAACTCCACACAAGCATCTTTTATACGTGTACATGTATATATTTTAGGAAGTTTCTACAGTATTGTTTCCATAAGACATTTTCAAAGGGCTTTAATGTTAGTCATTCTTCCCCACAAACCCTCCTGTACGCTGCTATTCCGTCATGCACAATTTATCCCTTCTTGTTCCATTATTCCCTTTTTCCCCTTATTTCTGCCTGCATCCTTATCCCCCATTGTTGTTTTAAATAGGATACTTTTACTCATTGTATCCACTAATGACACTTACCTACCTCCACATAATTGTTATGTTTTAATTGTGAAGTACCATTTGAAAGTATAGAATTTTATGGTTTTGTCATCAAGTCTAATCTGTTCAGTAATATTCCAACTTCTTTCTTACAGTTTTCACTTACTGAATAAATATATATCTCTTCCTTTACTTTTAACATTTTTCAAGTCACCACATTTTAGTACTAGATATGTAGCTTAGTGGGGGAGCATTTACCTACTATAATCATATCCCCACAGTTCTGCAAATTATGTTTTAAAAGATGGTACTTTATTCTTTTTGACTGAATAATGTTGTGTTATCTGCTGAGGAGAGCAAAGAGGACAGGAGATAAAGGAAATTTGGGTAATGGGTACCAATTAATATAGTTACAAGAAAGAAGTGCCGGGAGATAGCTATAGTTATATACTACACACACACACACACATACACACACACACACACATACATACATACATATATGCACTGATGATGCCATACATAAAGAAATGACAGACAAAAACACTATTGTCCTAATTTGGTCAACTCTTTTTCTAGACAAGTGCTAAAATATCACACTCTACCTGTTCAATATGTACAATTATTGTATGTTAATCAAAATATATTATTTAATTAAAACACAGATAGATAGATGTGGAAGGCCAAAGAAAATATTTGAATGGTGTTTTTAAATAAAGGACACAATTTTACGTATGTCCTTGGCATTTTAAAGTGCTTGTTTAACTCTAATTCTTGACTTTGAAACCTTGTGATGGGAAATGATTTTTTTATTGACCTGTTTAAAAAAATGAAGAATCAAACAAATGCTGCTACTGGTCCTCAGAGGGTGTCACTCAATAAGCAAGGAAGTAAAGATGCTGCAGTGAGACCAGGTCTGTGGAAAGTTCACTCTGAAAGCACAGAATAAAGGACTAAATAGAAGCAGGGCAACCACGTGACCTCATTTTGTCCTAGACAGTAAATGGCCTGTTGATGAGCACATGACAGGCGTTCCACAAATACTTCCCTTGATCACAGCAAGTCCACCACAGCCAGGAATCTGTAGAAGCTAGAAAAACAGAGAAATAATCCATTGTTTCCAAGGAACTTAATTGTAACTTGGGTCTAAGAACCAATCAAGGTTCATTTCAGGAAATGGTTTGCATTTCTTTTTTTTTTCAGGATACCAATAGTCAGGACCATGTTTAAGAAGGGAGCAATAGAGAATATTAGAAAGTACATGAAAACTGACATTTCACTCTCTTTGTTTCTCTTTATTTTTCTTTATTTCTTCTTTCTTTTGTTCCCACATGACCTTGATTGATGTATGAGGTCCTTCTGACTATGTGCTGCTTTCATTGTTTGAATAAAGAAACTGCCTTGGCCTTTTGATAGGGCAGAACTTAGATAGGTGGAGTAGACCGAACTGAATGCTGGGAAGAAGGGCAGTGTGGCAGACGCCATGAAGCTCCTGCCTGAGACTGACGCTGGTTAGAATCTTTCCTGGTAAGCCACAACCTTGTGGTGTCACACAGATTGGTAGAAATGGGTTAGATCAGGATGTGAGGGTTGGCCAAGAAGAGGCTAGATATAATAGGCAAGGCAGTAATTTAATTAATACAGTTTCTGTGTGATTATTTTGGGTGTAAGCGAGCCAGATGGGATGGAACAAATGGCCCACTCTCCATAAAACACTTGATTTTTAACCATCTTTACTATAAAAATAACTTGGAAATAAGTATCAACACCACACACCAAATTCATCCAGACCCAGGGTCTATACAACTTAATGAACTTCTTGTATACAACTAGAATTGGTACTCAGCATTGAAACTGTGAAACTTCACATTAAGCATTGTATTTTCTGTATCAAATGTATTTTATGTGCTTACCCACCACAACAACAAAGGACAGACTTAGAATTAGAAAACCAATTAGCTTTTATGTCTCTTTTCATAACTCATGCCCATTACCTGAATTCACATTGGCTTTATTTTCTTATTTCTACTAAGACTCAAACAGTCTCTAGGAAACCAGAATATTCAGGCAAACATTGTATGTGACTACCCCCAATAAGTCCTGGAAACTTGTGAAGGACCTAGTGTTAATTATTTTTCTTACAGACAAGCCTCTCTGCCAACGCAATAATCCCAATCAGATCAAATCAGGCCGAATTAGAAGATGTCTCGGTTTAATGGATGCCAGCAATCCTGGGTGGCCCCCAGGAAAACACGGTGGGGTGGGGGGACCAGAACGACCACCAGAGAGGGAAAAGGGGAGACCATGTGTTCATTCTCTGGGGGTCAGTTTAAATAGCCTGTGGACAGAGACCCAAAGATAGGACATGAGGTTAGTTGCACAGGTGAGAGGTCAAAGAAAACAACATATTTTATAAGATTTCACCTGGGTAGCAGTTATGGAAGACAGATGCCCCTCTTTTCATTCTCTTCTTGTCCCCTTCTGCTTCCCCCTCCCTTGCAGCCAGCTTCCAGGAAAAAGCTTCGCACTCTTTGCAACTATAAAACCACAAGCTACACCCCTGGGCTGACTCCTCCATAGATGGAGTCTGTTTCTGAGCTAGCATTCAAAACCTAGAGTGAAAATTCGATGGAATATTTTTGCTCCCATCTCTATAAACTGGGATTATTCCTGTCAGATCTCCTTTGGTAAATACTTTTGTATTTTTATGGATACATTAATTGGACACATTTAAAGGGGTTCAGTATATTTCCATACATGCACACATCATGGGCTAATCAAACCCATCCTCCCATTCTGCACCTGGCCTTCACTTTCCCTATGAATCACTATTCCGCTGTCAGGTCTACATTTTTTCAGCTTTCATATGTGAGACAGACTATGCAGTACTTGCCTTTAAGTGTCTGGCTTGTATCACTAAACACAACGGCCTTCAGTTCAGTCTATTTGTTGCAAATAGCAAGATTTCTCTCTTTAGTCTAAATAGTCCTTTACCGCACAAAGCCTGTTTTCTTTGCCTACTGTCATAGTTAGGGTTTCTACTGCTATGAAGAGACACCATGACCATGGCAACTCTTCTGAAGGAAAACATTTAGTTGGGGTTGGCCTACAGTTTCAGAGGTTTAGTCCATTATCATCATAATGGTAGATGGTGGCATGCAAGCAGACATGAAGCTGGAGAAGGGGCCAAGAGTTCTACATCTTGATCAATAGGCAACAGGAAGTGAACTGTGTACCACACTGGGCATACCTTGAGCACATGAGACCACAAAGCTCACCCCGCAGTGGCACAGTTCCTACAACAAGGCCATACCTATCCCAACAAAGCCACACCTCCTAATAGTGCCACTCGCTATGGGCCAAGCATTCAAATACTTGAGTCTATGGGGGCCATACCTATTCAAACCATACCTATCCATCTATTCATGGGAACCTAGGTTGACACCTATTATGAATAGTGCCACAAAAAGAAATCATGTGCATTCAGATAGCTCTTTTGTATGCTGGCTTACCAAATGTTTGTGACTGTTCATCAAAAGGCAGGATAACTGGATTATGAAGCAGATCTATTTTTGGTTTCTTGACCCTACTGCTCTCTACAGTTACTATGCCACTTTGCATTCCTTACGTATAGGAGTTCCTAATTTTTCCATATAGTTGTCAATATTTATTACCTTTTATCATTTTTGTATAAGCTTATAAGGATGAGATGCTGTCTTGTAGTTTTTGATTTGCTTTCGTCTGTTTGCTAAATCTATTGAGTGTTTTTCATATGCTTAAATATTTATATTCCTTCTTCTGAAATAATCTATCCCCATTATTTTCTCATTTAATTACTTGTTATTTTTGTGTTAAAGGGTTGCTGCATTCCTTGTTTTCTCTGGATTCAACTAATGTCAGATGAAGAAGAGACAGATGGTTTCTTTAGGTACACTGATCTTCATTCTCGGTTTCTTTTGCTATGCAGCAGCTTTTTAGAATGGTGGCATAGTTAGCTTCAGCTGTCAATTTAACACAAACCTAGAGTCACCTGGGAAGCAGGACCCGCAACTGGAGAACTTGTCAGATCAGATGGGTCTGTGATCATGTTTGGGGGAATTTTTCAAACTGCTTATTAGTGGAGAAGGGCCCACTGTAAACAGTTCCATCCCTGGGCAGGTGGGCCTGAATGCTGAAAATTATAGTGGAGCAAAGCAGAGGGAGTAGGCCAGTAAGTAGCTGCTGCTTCAAGCTTGTGCCTTTAGTTCCTGCCTTGGCCTCTTTAGATGATGAACTGTAGCCTGTAAATATAAACCCCTTTCCTCCTCAAGTTGCTTTTGGTCTTGGCATTTGTCACAGCAACAGAAAGCAAACTCAGACAGTTGTAATCTTACTTGTCATCTTTTTGCTATTGCTTCCTGTGGGGTTTCTTTGTGGGAAGAGTCATCCAGAAAATTGTTGCCTGTATCAATGTCGTAAGTGTTTCTTCTGTAGTCTGTTATGGAAGTTTTAGCTTCTTGATCTTTGTGTCTGTTTTGCCTAGGTTGGACATAAAATAATCATTGTCCTATTCAATCAGAACAGCTATGACCATGCTCACAAGACCCTCTCAAGATTGGGTCTACTAATATTCCCACATGGAAAGGCAAGAGGGCTCAAGACAGATGAAGGTGTCCCTTCTTTCCCCAAGGATATATAAGTAGTTAACAATTGCTGGAAGGGAGGGAGTCTTTGGCATTGACTTAGTCACTGTTCTATTTCTGTGAAGGCACACCATGACCAAGGCAACTCTTATTAGAAAAAAACATTTAATTGGAGACTTGCTAACACTTTCAGAGGTTCAGTCCATTATCATCACTGCAGGGAGCATGGCAGCATGCAGGCAGGTGCTGGAGCAATAGCTAAGAGCTACCTCCTTATCCAAAGACTACCTCCCTTGAGCTTTTGAAACCTTAAAGCTCACCCCCAGGCACACACTTCCTCCAACAAGGCCACACCTCCTAATCCTTTTAATGCTATCAAAAAAGTTCCACTCCCTGGTGACTAAGCATTCAAATATATTAACCAATGGTGCTATTCTTATTCAAACCACCACAGGTATAGTCCATGCTTCTGTAAGTAACTTTTTGTCTGTGTTGGGTAGATTTCTATCTTTGGTCTATCACATCCTTACTCTCTTCATGAATAGGAAGACTATTCTTAAATCACACAATAGACTTATATTTAGTGCTTTGGTTTACCTTGAGTTTTTACTTTTCCCTTTCAGGTATCTTGGACTTTGGGCATCTTTTGGTGTTGCATGTTGTGTTAAGGATCCTTTTCTGGTCATGTTATTTAGAGTAATCTAGGGCTCCTGCATGAGGATGTCCATATATTTCCCAAGATTGAGGAAACTTTTTATAATTATTTCATTAAGTAGATTTTCTATGCCTTTCATGTTTCACTTACTAGTATTCCAAATGGAAGTCTTCTCCTTTGATTCTTAGTTGTTTTTCGGGTGTCTTTGCCTATCTCATAATATATCTTATATGGAGAAACTATTTAAAAAGAAACAGAATTAGTGAGTATCAACTCCTTCAAATGAAAGTATTCCTTCCTCTTCAGTCCACTGATGTGCAAATGCATGTTGATCGATCATCTAATTTTTAATTAAGGTACATTTAGGATATACTGTAACTATAGTCTAAGAAATTCACTGCTAAACATCAAAACATATAAAAGCAAAGTTGCTTCCCTCAGAGTGTCAGAGACTGGCAGTCATCTTAAGATTTCTCTGTAGTCTACAAGCTGGCTTCCAGCTCTCCAAAGTGTGGGAGACCTTTTCTCTCTCTTCTTTACTGCCCAAGTATATGCCTTTGAGAAACTATATGGTTCCCTTTGCTCTCCAGTCCCATAAATACCTTTTGGTGCCTTGTAAAAATCGATCTCCCAGGTTAGCTGCTACAAGTCTTCAGCAGAGAGATGTTGGACATTTAGTGAATGCCCAATGGCACATGAAGGTCTCTCCAGGTCTCCTACTACATCTCAGTACTCACCACATTAACCCTGTGCCCCTGGTGAAGGTTGTGTAGGAGAGGGTTAGAAAATGAAGTCAGGCTTGCTTCAGCTGGGAAACACTCAGGTCTCTTATTCTGCTGCTCACGAGAAAACTGTCACAAATGGGTCTTGTTTCTCCTTACACTCTCTGTGACTAGTATGGGTCATCTTTCTCCATGCTTTGTGTATAGGCACCAGTCATGGCTGTACTCTACCCTAGGAGTTTAGGTTTCTGTGTCCTTACTGGTAGGTTTCTTTTAGAAGTGGGCCCCTAACTTATCTGGTTCTGTCTCCATATTAGGAAATGAGGAAAATTCTTAAAAATTTTCTATATTCTAGAAGCAAAATATTATATAATGAAATTGGAAGCCAGTGTCCTTGTTCCCTATATGTGTGTATAAACACATTTGTTTCTCTCTGTGTATGATGATGCAACTGACTTTGAAAATAAATATTAATCTCTCTATGCATTATTTCTATAAATTGAATTCTTTTCCAATGCTATGTTCAGTATATATTCCCTCATCAGCATTCATAGCTTCCTGATTCTTTTGAATATTTGCACAGTATTCCAACAAATGGGTAAACTATCTTTTCCTCAAGCAGTTTTTTTGGTTTGTTTATTTTTTGTTTGTTTGTTTGTTTGTTTTTACTGAGGGACAGTCAGTTAAGTATACTACAAGTAGCATAGGTATGAAAAGTTCACCAAGGTTTTCAGATTTAGGGATGACACTAAGGTTTAATTCACTAAAAGGAAAATACTGGGTTTGAAATTCTTACCATCTTTTGAAAACTAGCATTAAGTACAACCTAATATCTCATATTGCTCTAAGTAACAGAGATGAAATTTAAGCAAAATCTATCCAATATCAAAATCTGCCTTTAACCATTACACTATTCTACTCTGTGTGTACGTGTGTGTGTGTGTGTGTGTGTGTGTGTGTGTGTGTGTGTACACATGTAAGGACAGAAATGATCTAAAACTTAACAATTATTGCTTTGATTTGTCAGATAAACTAAAATAAGAGTTAGAGTTAAGGTCCGTTGTTGTCGGAGGCCGCAAGTTAATTCCCGACTGCTTGGCCCCAAAATAACCACACAGAAACTGTATTAATTAAATCACTGCTTGGTCCATTAGCTCTAGCTTCTTATTGGCTAACTCTCACATCTTAACTTAACCCATTCCTGTTAACCTGTGTATCACCATGAGACTGTGGCTTACCGGGTAAAGTTTCGGCATCTGTCTCTGGTGGGGCTACATGGCTTCTCCCTGACTTTGCCTTCTTTCTCCCAGCATTCAGTTTAGTTTTCCCCACCTAGCT
>LOJH01007217.1:4174-17649 GCA_001685095.1 Ellobius talpinus
CTATCTATCTATCTATCTATCTATCTATCTATCTATCTATCTATCATCTACCTGCCGCACCAGTTTCTCTAGAAGGTATTAGATACACATAGGCAATCTTCTTTGTTTCATCTGACCCTTGTTCATGAAGGAAATAGCAGTAAGTTCAGCTTGTGGATACTAGAAAGGGTGCCATGCCATTGGCATGTCTGCTGCATATCTGGCCTGCTTCTTGCTTTCCTTCCATGGACGTGGGTTGCTTTCCCAGATGCAGTGAGTTGACATGTGCCTCATGCTATTAGCCTTGGTGTATATTATATAATGTGACTAAATAACTGGTTGCTTGATTTCTTTAATAAGTCTTTTCTAATGGCATATTTTAAAAATATTTTGTTAAATTTAATTGTGTCTGTGTTGCACACTTTTGTGCATACATGGAGGTTAAAAGATAACCTTTTGGGAATCAGTTCTTCTGCCATGTGACTTCAGGGGATTGAACTCAGGTCATCAGGCTTGGTGGCAGGCATCTTTACTTTCTGTGCCCTCTCACCAGCCCTGATTCCATGTTTTTAAACTATTATTTTTATTTCCATTTTGCATAATCTAAATGATGCTATTGTTATGTTTCAAAGAGATGCACCTGATATTATTCAAACACTTCATGAGACACATGAAGCAAACTTCGAGGTGTGCTGTCCCCATGGATTCACATGGGATTCCCTCAGTTCCCTCAATACCAGTGTGCGGTAAGACATGTCACGTGTGGCCAGCAAGTGAAGCTCTCTAGCTGGGTACCCAGGACTTACAGTTCATGTAACATCTCTGTGAGCTGAGTCAGATCAAATTCCAGAACCTCCTCCCTAGTCAAAAGAAACATTTGCCCTTAACCATGCTGTTAGGATAACTGGTTCTGTAAACTCATATAGAATGGTCCAAGGCCCCACAGTTATAAAAATAGATATTCACTATAAATAACATGAACTAAAACCTCAGACATATAGAAACATGAGCAAGCAGCAATTCCATGAAGATTTTTGAGTTTAGAGATTACTCCCAGAGTCACTCTTGAAAATAAGCCTCTCTTGGCCTTCAAGGGTTTGAGCAAGTCTGTCCTGCTAAACTAATTGTTTTCCTTCCCACCCGCGCATCTAGTAATCTGCCATGGGAAGCTAGTCATCGTGAATGCTGAACCTGTTGGATTCTGGATTTTTGTCTCCCTTTAAAGAGAGTGGATTTCCTCCTAGTAATCAGTTCATTTGCTTGTTGATCAGCTTGATTGTTTTTCAGGTTTATTTTTAAACTTTGAGATTAGATCTAGAATAGTCTTGCATATTGTCTCAGTCCATCTTCTTCACACCATCTGTCTGTCTGTCTGTCTGTCTCTGTTTAGCGTGTGTATGCGTGCATGCAGGTAGATGTGTGTGCAGACACATGTAGAAGTCAGAGGACAATCTGGTGTTGTCCTTAGGCTCCCATTCCGCTGTGTTTTTCAGACAAGATCTCTCACTGCCTGGAGCTTGTCAAGTACGCAGGCTGTCTGGGCTGTGAGCCGCAGGCATCTGCGTGTCTTCTTCCTGGCAATGGAATTACAAGTGTGTGTCACCACACAGGCATCTAGGGACAGAACTCGGGTCCTTAGGCCTACAAGGCAAGCACTTCACTGACTAAGCCATCTCCTCTGGCCTAGGTTTCCCCCTTTCTGGGGTCTTACTGAATATGCTAGGTTTCAAGAGGTTTTTCCTCAGTCTGGGCATCTTCCACCCTCCTGTGAGTTCTGGGAGAACTTCTTTATCTGGTTGCTTGTTCTTTTTATAGTAGTTGTTCTTTCTTTTTATTTCTTCTTCTCTCTTACATCCAGACCACAGTTTCCCCTTCCCTGCCAGTCCTCTCCCCCTTCCACTCCTCCTCTGTTTCCTTTCAGAAAAGGGCAGGCCTCCCAAGGATATCCTCCAAACTAGTAGGTATTCTTTGCCAAGTCCCAGAAAGCCCACCTCTCTATGCATATTGGTATCTAGCTAAAGACTACAGGGGACCTCTATGAAGTTTTCCAGATTGTTTTATTGTTCTGCTAGGGAGGAGCCACGCTTATCTTTGCGTCACTTCCCTAAAGCACAAAGCAGGCATAGAGTCCCTATTTGTCCATTGAGCACAGGGGTGAACTGTAGTTGGGCTTCTGAGCTACAGATTTTGGTGTTCCATTTGGAACACACTAGATTCAAGTAAAACTTGTGTGGCTATATTAATAACTGCTTTATAATTGGATTTGAGGACAAAGGTCTATTTTTAAATTATGAAAGGGGATATAGGAGTACCTCAGTGGTAGAGCGCTTATCTAATGTGTGAAGCCCTGGACTTCCTCTTCAGCAGTAAATAAATACATAAATAAATATAAGAAAGTACTTGCTCTTAGGGGAAGCAGCACTATATTCCATATCAATAGTTATTTAATTTACTAAACTATGTGAAACATGGTAGCAATGGACTAGGGAGATGGTTAAGTGCTTGCTGAGTGGATCTGAGGACCTGAGTTCGGATCCCCAGCACCCAATGTAAAAACCGTTAGGTGGCTGTAATCTTCTTACTGGCCAAGTGCATACAAGAAGATCCCTGGGACTTGCTGGCCAGCCATCCTAGCTAAGATAGTGTACTTCAGGTTCAGTGAGACCCTGTCTCAAAAAATCAGGTGGACCATGAAAGAGGATGACTTTGCCCCGATGTTGCCCTCTAGCCTCCAAGTCTCCTCACATGTGTGTGCATATCTCCACAAACACATATGCACACGTAACAATACACACAAATATAAACTATGATTGCACATTTATATGCTTATGGAGAGACTCAAAGACTGACTCGTTTAAATGTCTATCCCTTCCCAATTCTGATTGAAAGGTTAAAATTTCAGCAAGGTTACTTTTGAGAAGAAAGAAATATGCTTTTATGTATATCATCACTGCACTTTTTAGGAAAGGCAACTGTATTTTACTGAGTTGAAGGTCAAATGGGAATAACTACTAAAGTAAAACGGCCTTTCCCCCCTTTAATATACCTGCTGGAAAATGTAGACGCGCCTGTTTGCTCCACTCCTGTTTCTGCTGAACAGAGATCCTGTGGGGGCATCTCTACTAGGAAAATACTCAGACACTGTTCCAAATCAAACTTTGAATTTCAGTGTTGATTTTGGAATCCATCATCAAGTATGGAATTAAATCCCTTGGATTTCCGAGATAGTCTCTCAGAAACCCGTAGTGCATATGCAATAATGAAAGCAAGAATGCAATTTTTTTCAGTTAAAGAAGCAATTTCTAGAAACCATGAGCTTTGCAGAACTAAAAATTCATTCTCATTGTTTTATTTTTAAGTCCTATTTTAAGTTTCTGCCAGGATGAAAACGTTCAGTCCCTTCTGGGTTCTGATGTCCTGGTAAAACTTCTTTGTGAACCTTGGGGATATGATAGAATTGGCACAAGAGAAAATTAATTTGGTTGGAATCCATGAATGGAGCGGAGGTAATGTGCAGGCCTTGCAGAGCCTGTTGTAATCCATCAATGTAGAAGTCCTGCTAGGTTGCTGGGCTCTTCAACACCTTCTGCTTTGGAGATCATCATGGCAAGATTCACTCCTCTTGGACCCTGCTTTTCTGCATTAAAAGAAAGCATGAGCATAGAAGTAGATGTGCTTAGGTCCTGGGCATATACATTCAGTAAAATTTCTTGAATCTATTCTTCTGTATGTATGCTGTGTGTGCGTGTGTACACATTGTGTGTTCTGTAATGAAATGAAATGGGGTTTACCATAGACTTTTCCTTTCCTATTAGTTGTAGCATATCTTCCAACACCTTATTTTCTAGTAATTGAACTCAAAACTCACTGTGTTATCAACTCTGTTTATCACATGACACTGGACGTTGTGATATAATTAGAACACCCCCATGCTCGGATTCCCTGCTGTTTCACTTCTTTCTCATCACTGAGGCCCAGAATTCAGAGCTGTTATGGAGGCCCTTGGTGTAGAAGTGCATTCCAGAGCATGCTCACTAAATGGGCTATAAATAGCATCTGCCCTGACAAAGCTGGGATTTTCTCAGCTCTGGAGACATTGAAGCCTTTGTTTTGTGGGTCACTGCCTCCCTCCCACTCAAGCTTGAGTCATAAAGCCCGAAAAACTAATGAGGTTGCTGAAATGTAAAATCTAATTGGTAAGATGTATGGGAGACAATGAGAGAACAGAACCCTAAGCCTCCATTCACGGCCACTCCCCTATGGCAGCCCTGCGGCTTGCTCACTTTGCCTTACATTGTTCCAGTCCCTTGAGTTACGCTGTTTCCTCCAGAAGGATGAAATTCCACTTAGATTGGGGTGGGGGTTATAACCATATAAGTTGGTATAAGGATCCTGAATTCTCCATTTAGAATAGGGGAAAAGTCCATGAAAGAAAAGGTATGTTGTATTTTCTTGATTTATTTATACACATATGTGTGTATGTGTGTGTAATATATATGCTTGATTACATATGTACATGCAGATATAAACTTGATTATATATATTTGTACATGTATATAAACCTGATTATACAGATGTAAACATATACAATTGTTTGTATATATGTATAAACATATACATATGTATATATAAATATATATGCTATACCATACTATATATAACATCTCTATATAGCTATACATCATATTATCTATTATATCATATGTTGTGAGGAGGCTACTTGTTGGTTCCTGGCTGCTCAGCCCCGAAATAATCACACAGAAGCTGTATTAATTAAATCACTGCTCGGCCCATTAGCTCTAGCTCCTTATTGGCTAACTCTTACATCTTAATTTAACCCATCTCCACTAATCTGTGTATCGCCACGAGGCTGTGACTTACCTGATAAAGTTCCTGCATCTGTCTCGGGCGGGGCTACATGGCTTCTCTCTGACTCTGCCTTCCTTCTCTCAGCATTCAGTTTTATTTTCCCTGCCTACCTCTATTCCCTGTGCAGGCCCATGACAGTTTCTTTATTAACCAATGGTACTTACAGCATACAGAGGGGAATCCCACATCAATCATAGATATTTAATATAGTATACGTATATCAAATATTTATATATGGTACTTATATATCCCCCCAAATATTTTGCTGTTATACTGTGAGTGTATATATAGTAGTTCATCTATTGAAGTGTAACCTGTATCTGTTCTGTCTATTCATGAATGGCCCTGCAGTAAGAATGGCTTTTATAGTTAACATTTTTCCTGGTCTTCTGAAGTTGAAGAATCAAGAAACAAGAACAGTCAGTAAAGAAAGAAAGACCAATCATGGCCCACCACGTTATAAACTACGTGCCTGGCCAATGGATTTCTACCCCTGCACCCAAAAAGTTGACTGCTGCCTGCTATAGGATGTGCTTGCTGTTAGATTCACCAGTAAACTCACAATTCCCTTCCTAATTCCCCAGCATCTTTCTTTCTGTCCTCCATTCTCTCATAGGTAGCGAGGAAGTAAAGTTCAAGAGCAAGGCCTCTGCCTTCACAGACCTTTCTTTCACTCCTATATCGGAAAGAAATGGAGGACCTGTCACCAATGCACAGTCACAGGAACACAAACCAGAGTGCTGCTAGGCAGGGTGTCAGTCTCCCAGGGAGGTCTGTGTGGCTCAGCCTCTGCTTCCCTCTTCGCTCTGTGCTGTGTGATGGTGACTAAGCGTTTCTCCCGATTTTGAATTCGTCCATTGGCACCCCCACAGCACACCACTTGCTTGCTTTTCCTGGTTGCTTCCTTATTTTCTGTTTTCTCTCTTCCCCAAAGTGTCCTTCTGTCCCAGGTAAAGGTCATTGCCCCCATCCTAGCACTTTCTGCTTCCTGTCCCAGGGAAAGCGCATCCTCCCCTTTGCACTACCAGTGGGCATCTCTGCGATACACCACCCCCATTAACATCTTTTTTCCCTGCTAGCTTTGCTGTGACTTTTTCTGTGACTTAAACTTTCCTGCCATGTTCAGCATGGAGCTGTGCTTCCAGCCTTGTGTTTGTAATAACGAGCCCAGGCTACCTTAACAAGTACTCCAGGCCAGGTGGCGTGCATGCCAGCTATTTATTTCCCCTGACTCTGAGGTCTAGAAGTTCAAGGTCAGGGTGCAGGCAGATATCGTTCCCTGTGAGAATGTATTTTTGCTGTTACCTACCTTCTGGTTGTGTTCTCACATTGCCTTTCCTGAGCGCAGATGGATCTGTGTCTTCTTCCAGAGAAGGTGCAAGTCCCTAAGCCTTCTACCCTTGACCCTATCTATATCTGACAACTCCAAAGCCCCCCTTTGCTTTAGCTTTGTTTGGGGGTGGGGAGACTCCTGTGTGTGACTCTTAAGAGCCTATAAATAGCTTGTTACAATAGCTCATGATTATTTCTTTATTCTGGAAACATGAGTTTGGGTTTTTGAAATTCCCCTTGGCATCAGGGTCTTTCCAGATGTGTTCTCTAGAAAGTGAGACTTTTTTTGCTTGCACTCAATGGACTGGTTACAAGTGTTTGACTCTTACCTTTACTTTGGATCCTTCCTGCTATTAGAACCTTTGTAACAGTACGGGATCACAGGGGCTGCTTGCCGAAGCAGTCACAGACTCATTTGTTTTGTGTTCAGAATTTGCCCTCTAGCCTGTGTTTTGACTAGTGGAATGACCAGAGCATGGACAGAAGGCCACGGCTGACACATCCTGAACACACGCAGGCCTGAGATTGTCCTCTTTCAACAGTTAAAACAGTCATGGAAATGGCTAATAAAGGTCAAATATGAGCGCAGTATTTATGACTCGGTTAGAGATTTGATATCCAAAGTCTGTCAGCATTTGTCAGAAGACTGTGCCTGCCAATGGCTGTGCCAGCCTGAAGAGCTTCGCCATTAGTGGTGATTGGGATGAACTCAGAGTCTAGCAGGAGAACAAGGACCTTAGGGATGGATCCCAGGACACAGAAGTACCACACATGACTCAGAAGTAGTTGCATTATTCTGGTCTGTTTACATCTTGACAGTTCTCCTCCCACGGAGTCAGTTCTATCACCGGTGATAAGGGCAGCTCTCAAAAGAACATGTTACTGTCTGTGACATGGGTATATGTCAGTCAGTAGTGTGGACTCTCAGAACTTCATGTGGTTGCTTGATGTAGGTGTGTCATTGTCATAGCTTTTTTTTTTAACCTGTAAGATCCAACCAAGTTGAGGGGTTTAGGAAGCTGGCTTTGTTGGTAAGATGCCTGCTATCCAAGCCTGAAGACCTGGGTTTGATTCTGGAGCATCCATATAAATGTCCATAGATGGTGGTGTTTTCCTATGACCCAAGAGCAGAGGAGAAAGAACTAGATGTATGCTCTGAGCAGCCAGTCTAGCCAGTCTGTGAGTTCCAGTTTCAGTGAGAGACCCCATCCCAAAAAGCAAACCAAGGTGGAGAGTGAGTGAGAAAATACGTGACTTTGACCATGCTTTCTACATGGGTTACATATGTGAACATATACCACATACATACCACATGTACAAATGAGTATAATATGCATAGAAAATGGAAAAAAAACTTAGAAGACTTGAATTTATCCTTGACACTCTGAACTATGAAAATAGGTGTGGGCCCTTTAGATAGTACAATGTTCAGCTCTGTCAGATGGACCTGGACCCTGTTGGTGGCCAGTGTTCAGTCAGGTAGTGTGCTGGAGAGACATTGCAGGAGGAAGGGGTTTCCTTCTTATATCTGGGTACATGCTATCTTGACTTCAGCAGCACTCCTGGCTGCTCTAGCATGCTCTCTTGACTTTGGCAGCACTGATGGCTTCTCCAGCGTTCTCTCTTGTCTTCGGCAGCACTCCTGGCTGCTCCAGCATGCTCTCTTGACTTCAGCAGCACTCCTGGCTGCTCTAGCATGCTCTCTTGACTTTGATAGCACTGATGGCTTCTCCAGCATGCTCTTTTGTCTTCGGCAGCACTCCTGGCTGCCCCAGCATGTTCTCTTGACTTCGGCAGCACTGATGGCTTCTCCAGCATGCTTTCTTGTCTTTGGCAGCAATGCTGGCTTTTCCAGCATGCTCTCTTGTTTTCAGCAGTGTTCCTGGCTGCCCTAGCATGCTTTCTTGACTTCGACAGCACTGCTGGCTTCTCTATTGCTTGGCTCTGGTAGCATTGGAAAGATCACCAGTGTTTGTTTTCTGCAATTTATCTCCCAGCTCTCATAGTATGGGTGACTTCTCATCATAGAGTTCCTGCTATGCATACCACCAAGGCTGTTAGCAGCTCCCCTTGACATTACTCCTTGGGCTGTTATGTAGCAGGTAACTTTGTTGGGACAAGTTCCCATGCCCAATGTTTCCTAGCAGCCTAGAGGATGGTTTCTAGTAAGGCCTACAGATGAGGCATCATTGTAATGAACCTCAGCTTTGGAGGGAAAGGCCTTAGCATGAATCCTTGCTCAGAAGCAGGTAATGGCTGCCCCTTCTATCTTCCTTTCCTGTTTTCTTTAAGACTCCCTTTGTCTTGTCCCAACTGATCTCTTCCTGTAGCCAATAATATCTTCTGTTAGCCTTCCATTTCAAACTACTTTGTGTTTCTTCCCTCTGACTTGGACTGTCACACTATGGCCCATGGGAAGACGTAGCTTCTGTTTCTATATTGTGTGTCAGTCAGCTGTTTATTGCTGTAACATATACCTATGGCAAATAAGTTATAGAAAAAAAGTTTATTTTGGCTTTGAGTTTTGGAGGTTTAAATCTGTGAGTGATTGGTCCCTTGCTTTGGGCTTCTACTGGGACATGACAGTGAGAACACATGGTGGACCAGAGTGCTCATCTTCATGTCCAGGAAGAAAAGAGAGAAACAAGAAACTGGAGTCCCAATGCAAATGGAGACTGTGCATTGGTTTCCGGCTGCCCAGACCCAAATAACCACACAGAAACTATATTAATTAAAACCCTGTTTGACCAGTAGCTTAGATGTATTCCTACCTAGCTCTTACATCTTAAATTAACCCATTTCTACTAATATGTGTATCACCACGAGGTTGTGGCCTAGCAGTAAGGTTCAAGAATGTCCTTCTCCTTCAGCAACTATATGGTATCTCCTTGACTCTGCCTACTCTCTCTTTCTCTCTCTCTCTCTCTCTCTATATATATATATATATATGTTCAGATTTCCTTTCTGACTTTATTCTGCTAAGCCATTGGCCAAAACAGCTTTATTTACCAATAAAAGCAACATATATACAGAAGGACATCCCACATCATCGCAAAGCACCCTTAAGGAGTATGTGCCTGATAACCTACAACTTTCTAAGTTTTAGAGGAGAACTTATCTCTTACAATTTCCACCACTTCTTATTGGCACTTGTACTGGCTGGTTTTTGTCTGTCAACTTGACACAAGCTACAGTCATCAGAGAGGAAAGAGCCTCAGTTGAGGAAATACCTCTATATAAGCTATATAAGGCATTTTTCTCAATTAGTGATCATTGGGGGAGGGTCCAGACCACAGACCATAGTGGGTGGTGTCAACTCTGGACTGGTGGTTCTGGGTTTTATAAGAAAGCAGGCAGAGCAAGTCATGAGATGCAAGCCAGTAAGCAGCACCTCTCCATGGTCTCTGCATCAACTCCTGCCTCTGGGATCCTCTTCTGATTTGAGTGCCTGTCCTGACTTCCTTCATTGATGAACAATAATGCTGAAGTGTAAGTCAAACAAACCCTTCCCTTCCCAACTTGCTCTTTGGTCATGGTGTTTCAGTACAGCAATAGAAACCATAATAAGACAGCACCACTCTAAAGCCTTTGAAGATGTGGATTTTTAGGAGATATTTGAGACGCAAACTGTAGCATAAGAACAAGTAGAGGAGGTTCTAGTGGATTCATGCAAAGGAGTCTGCATGTAATGGTGCATGTATGTGCTAGCACGTATGGACAAATAACTTAAGCTCAGGAAAGTCTCTGGCAATGCAGGGAGAGAATGGTGCTTCTGCTCACTCCTGGGGTAAAACATCACCAACTGACTATCTTGCCTGTGTTGATGGCTTTCAGGAGCTGTGGACCAGGCTGCTGAGGGGCCCAGTTGGTTTTGGGGGGACTGTCAGCAGAGCTGTTTATCTGCACTGATAATCCTGAGTGATTAAATGGACCATCAAGTGTGGGCTGCTTCTCCCCTGGTATCCTGAGATACGGCTACAGACAGGCCTCCTTCTGTTCCTCTTTCTGTGTGAGTCCCGCAGCAGTGCGATACAGTAAGCGCCATACCCAGCAAAAAGGAGGCAGCACTAGAATGGGCTGTTTTGAGAAGGGTATGGTTTGATTCTGCATGTCTGAGGCTGAAAGATGACCACAGGTGAAACTGGGTGCCTCCCTCTCGATGTGTATGTACTCTGCTGAGAAAGTTCCCTTCAGTTCATCTCATTCCCCTATAGTTATTATTTATAAATCTTGAAACAATGTGCTGTGTACTTTACTAAAGAATACTTTGGGACTGGGGGGATGACTAATGAGTAAAATATGAGGACAGGAGTTCAGATACCCGGCATGCACACAAGTGTTAGGCTGGGTAGTGGCCCCCTGTAATCCCAGCTCTCCTCAGGCAGGGTCAGGAGATCCCCAGAACGAGCTGGCTAGCCTAACTATCCCATGAGCTATGTGTACAAATTAGAGACCCGGCCCCAACATAGGAGGTAGATGTGTGATTGAGAAAGGCACGTCATATCGACCTGTGACTGCCATACAAACATGGATACATGTATACCCACACATATGTGAACATGCATACGTGAGCACATGTCCACCACATACACATACAAAAATATTCAGGGACAAGGCATAGAAAGACATATATTTAACATTTTTGTTTATATGTAGAATCTATAATTAAAAGATATATGACATGAGAGCACTGGGGCTACTCTGTGGGAAAGGAAAAGGATCAACGAAGGGCAGGGGTGTGTAAGAGAGGAGGGGTAACATGAGGAAAACACAGGGTCATAATGAAACCGTTTGTTTAATAAACAGATTAAAAGTAAATATTTAGTCTAGACATATGAAAAGGTTAGGTTGGAAATGGTTTGAATAGATACATCATTTTTGACATAAAATATCTTGCTGAAGTCTAATGCATGTCGAGAAAAACACATAGATCATAAGTGGACAGTGTGGAAAATATTTTGCAAATATCTGATTAACTGGTCTGATAAATGAACTCTCGGATCTGTTCATTGCTTACTTGTCCCTAGATCACAGGTGACCAAATTTCAGCCCATGGGCAACCTCTTTCCCAGGAACAAATGCTGCCCACTACATCTGTACATGGTAGCATCATATTGCTAGGTCAAAGTCAGACACCCCTGCCCTAGGTACATCCTTCCTTCTTGTATATGCTTATTAGCAACCCCTCCTTTTCTCCTTTCCCCTCCTTCCCCTCCCCTCTCCCCCCTCCTCTCCTTTCCCTCTATCCCTTCTCTTTTTTGATCTTTATTTACATCAGCTTCAATGCCAAACTAGTAATCAGAGAATATAAAAATACTCAGAAAACCAAATTTGTAAGCTAGGGGCCAGGCCCCTGAAAACCTCTTGTTTGTCATTAAAGCATGCCTGGGTATTTGTGATAGGCAGCATGCAACACACAAGGAATCCACAGGATGGAAGCGCTAGGAAGCTTCAAGGTGGTGGTCTTGGTTTCTGCTGCTGGGAAATGCATGTGAGCATTCTAATTAAGACCATCTTTGCCTTTATGTGCAGCTGGCCTCAAGCTATGACTCGAGGTTGCAGCACCAGGCTAATCGGGGCTGATGCTATGTTCAGCTTGCTCCGCTCTGGAATGCACATTGCTTGGGCTTTGGGAAAATCATTAACTCTCCTTGGTTTAAGGAGCTTTGACGAGAGATTGCAGGATTATGTGTGTATAGTTTCAAAGGTTGTGTTTTAAGATGAATAATTTAAGAAGATTAGCTAGCATCCTTCATTAATCTGCAGCTATTTTAATGATAAAAAGGACAACTTGCTTTCATCCCAGAAGAGCAATATGACAGTTTTGCCTATAGGTTCTGTCTAATTAAAGTGTGTGTCAGTTGCAGGAGGTAGCATCAAGTAGATGATGCTAACTAACCTGGAACTGATGAAGGAAAGCCAAAGTGTACACAAGCTTAGCAGCTTTTCAAAACTTTATCATACTAGTTTGCACAATAAGTATGCCTCTGTAGTGCTTCATACGTGGAAATGCAGACTATAGGCATAAGGAAACCATATCCTAAATAGATGAATTTAAAAATTACTGTATATAAGATGAATCTAGTGATAATTATTCTCCTCAGTGTAAAACCTGTTATGAAATGAACTGACTTGACTTCTGTGTTTAAAACCTGGCTGATTTTGGTCTGAAGCCTAATCAAATGTTAACTTACCATTGGGTCTGACATCACAAGCTTCATGGATTGCTAATTTTCTTTCTTGATGGTTCATATAGGTGTAGGGCAGGAATTAGGCATGAGAGCACTAATTGTTTCATTATTTGCTGAAGAACAAAACGTCTGCAGTGAATTAAAGAATGGAGGCAAGCGGTGTGTGTGTGTGTGTGTTCTAAGAGTGTCTCCTCAAAGCAATATCTGCAAACTGGACTGGTTCATGAGTCAGATCTACAAAAAGATATGGTCAGCGGCGCGTACAGCAAACAGAGAGCCGTTCTAGACTCTTTAGTGTAGTGCTAGGGATGCAGGCCTGCATGTTCCATTGATCTGTTCCACTTTTCATCTCATGCCTGAGAATTCCCTTTCATTATGATGGTCAAAAGTACCCATCTGTGATTGCAAATTGGAACACAATTGCTAGAGACAACTTGGGAAATGTGTGTGTGTGTGTGTGTGTGTGTGTGTGTGTGTGTGTATGGGGGGAGGGAGGGAGTCGATATGACTGTAAATGGGAATGTGGTATAAGTTTTAAAGCCACCTCCCCAAATATTATAAGAACGGAAGACTGTAGCTCATGTCCCAGCAGGGTTTCAAAATCCCTGTCCCTTTATCCTTAGCACAATTATTATGTTTAGAGAGGTATTTAGATTACTTAAGTCCTAGACAAGAGCTTCTCAGGATTTCTCTATCTAAGTTTCTTTTTTGCATGAAAAAGTTTGACCTTGAGACAGGCATGTAAAATATATTCAAAAAGCAAACATTTACTGATAATAAATCATAAAGAAGTTTATTCAAAATGATTTTGGTATAATTTTGTTATTATTAAAGACTTAATTCATATATTAGTAAGTGGATCTGGTTGTATATTTTGATATAAAGAGTTAAAACTTAGCTTTATCTGTGACTCTAGAGGTCGCAGAACATCTTCAGTGGTTTTCAGAGTTAGCTTATATTTTGATTTTATAATCATCATGCTGGGAACACTGGCTTATATAAACAGGTAGTATAGACAGGCATGGTGGTAACACTTTATGCTTTCTTTTAGCTACAATGAATAAAATTCAAGAACATAAATATATCTTTATCTATATCCATATC